>JAVJIF010030501.1:0-192302 GCA_038442645.1 Agave tequilana | reverse complement strand
TATGCCAAAAGATGTCACGCCTGTCAAATACATGGCGATTTCATCCATAAGCACCAGGATACCTCCACTCTACGACCTCTACCTGGCCGTTCGAAATGTGGGGGATGGACGTGGTTGGTCCTATCAGCCCACCATCATCAAAGGGACATCGGTTCATCTAGCGATAACCGATTACTTCTCAAAGTGGGCCGAAGCTATCCCTTTGAAAGAGGTGAAATCTTCTAACGTGATCAAGTTCGTGAAACATCACGTTATTTACGCTTCGGTGTGCCTCGCGGATTGTCCATGACAATGGACCCCAGTTCATCAGCCAGGCTTTTCAGAGATTCTGCGCCAAGTTCAGAATCCAAGTGTGTCATCAACGGCATACTATCCGCCCGTTAACGGCCTCGCAGAAGCTTTCAATAAGACTATTGGCAAGCTTCTCAAGAAATTCGTCTCGAAAAGTCAACGAGACTGGGACGATAAGTTGGGCGAATGCTTATGGGCCTATCGCACGACTCTGCGAACCCCACTAAAACCACGCCATTTTCCTTGGTGTACGGATGCGAAGCCGTCCTTCCACTGGAAATCCAAATTCCATCTCTTCGCGTCGCCTTGACAGCGGAAATGACAACAGAGGAGAAGCATCGACAGCGACTCTAAGATTGGAAGCCTTGGACGACAAGCGTCTGCAGGCCCAACAACAAATCGAGCTTTACCAAGCTCGTATCACCAGAGCCTTCAACAAGAAAGTCAAATCGCGAACTTTCAGGAAAGGCGACCTCGTCTTAGCCGTCCGAAGACCCATGGTCATGACACACAAGACGAAAGGAAAATTCCAACCCAAATGGGAAGGACCATTTGTGTAGAGTCAGTCTACTCAAATGGATCGTATCGCCTCATAACCTCAAATGGCGATACACTCATGATGCCAATCAATGGCAAATTCCTGAAGAAATACTATCCCTAGATGGCTTCTTCCACCGATCAAGTTAAAATACACCTCTGATCAAACATCCGACGCCCTTGACGGCTAAGGATAGGGAAAATGTTGGCTTTTAAGTCCAACATAAGTCTTCGACAACTCATCATGCTGAGGGGAATAGCATGGCTAGCCCAACTCAAACGGTAGTTGGTAAAGGCATGACAAACCCGTTGACAGCTGAGGATTTGCTACAAATCCTAAGGGACACGTTCCCATTTGATCCGACGCCTCCGACGGCTAAGGATAGAAGAAAATGTTGGCTTTAAGTCCAACACAAGTCTTCGACAACTCATCATGCTGAGGGGAATAGCATGGCTAGCCCAACTCAAACGTAGTTGGTAAAGGCATGACAAACCCGTTGATAGCTGAGGGTTTGCTAAAATCCTAAGTGGATTTGATTCCACTCTTCCCTCCAAAAATCCCTTACCAATTCTCATCCATAGAATGGTAGGACCACAAAATGCAATCATTACCATGTTAACACTATACCTCTGGTAATGAATACTCTTTGTCGAGTACAAACCTGGCTTGTTAACTCTGCATAGAGTAACAAACTCTCAAATTTGCCAAGTTAACACTATACCTCTGGCACCTCAAATTCCACTTGTCAATTCTCATCAATAGAATGACAGGTCCTCAAATTGCTCCTATCGCAAGCAAATTCTTGTCAAGTTAATATCACACCTCTGACAAACTACTGTTTAAGTTAACATTACACCTCTAAGCGGTACTTCGAGTGCCTGTCAAGTTAATATCACACCTCTGACAGTCACCTTTCTTCAGACTTCCATATCGAAGCTGAAATGGACGATGCCAAGTTAACACTACACTTCCAGCATCCGAGTCATTGCTAAGTTCAACAATACACCTATGGCTATGACCTTTCCTCGACTTCCTTGTCCAAGCCGAGATGAACGATGCCAAGTTAACACTACACTTCTAGCATCCGAGTCATTGCTAAGTTCAATAATACACCTATGGCTATGACCTTTCCTTGACTTCTTTAAGCCGAGACGACTAATGCCTCTAGCATTTCTATCACTGTTAAGTTAAACATCACACCTATGACAGTGACACCCTCAGTTTTCCCAAATAAAACTGAGATGCTGATGAGTTAGGTTAATATCACACCTCTAACTCACGTCCTTGTCAAGTTAATATTACACTTCTGACAAGACTACTTCTAAACCGTTAAGTTAATATCACACCTCTAGCGGTAAAAATCTTACTAGATTCCCCACGAGTCTAGTTTCATTTGATATTCTCCCCAACCGAGTATCAAATTCATTGGGAGGCATTGTTGGTTAACATTACACCGATAACAATGCTTCTATCAAAATCCCCAGCTGATCTTAAATCAAGTTAATCCCAAATCCTTGATAAAAGTTCACTTTCTCCGGGGGTACGCACTCCACCTGTCACTTTCTTTATAAAGTGGCGGGTCCACCAAAATCATTCTTTTGCTTCTAAAACAAAATGTTCAAGACAACAGAAAGAGGCAAAAAGAAAAGTGTCACTTTTATTCATATCCAAACACATGAAAGTGATACAAAAACGCTCTCTTATACAATAAGATTGAGTGTTACAATTAAGGAGTACAAAGAAGTCCCTCTCTCTCTCTGAGGCCGTACTCACTCCTTGAAACTGCATCTGATCCCAGGTGCACAATTGGAACCGGTTGCACCTTGATGCATGACGCCAACTTCGAAAGCGCCCTAGCTGACCAAGCCGAGAGCAATGGTGTTCTTGAGGTCCGGTGGCAACAGAAGGTCCTGCATCCCTTCGTTCAGGCGCGTCTCTTTCCCTAGCAGATCATCCAACAAACATGGAGTCACTCTTGGGGTGAGAGCCGAAGTTTTGGAGTCATCACAAAGGATGCCACCCTCCACTCGGTCCAGCGGCAGCAGAGAGTCCTGCATTCATCACCATCCCTTTCCCCAGCAGGCCATCCAACGGAATGTCCTCGATGTCACTTCTGGAGTTGGGAGAGGAAGAGGATCTTCTCCGCCACCGTAACCGCCGGACCACCCTCGCCGATACTCGGCCTATCCATCTCTTGCACCAGATCTGAAGAGACCTTGGCGAGGGTTGGGTCCTCGTCAGAGATATAATTAATCTCTCACAAACGACGAGGACCATAATTTAATCTCTCACACAAACGAACGTGGAGCAAGTTCGCCAGCCGGTATATTCTTTCTGGGGCCCAGCAAACCTGAAAAGGACAAGCAAGCCTACCTGCAAAGAATAAGCAAGAGAGTCAGAAAATCTGGAACTCAGTACATTTTCTATAAGGAAACTGAGTAACAGAACGCGGCAGCCATTCAAGACTTCAGACGCGGGAATGACCCGCACAGTCAAACAGACGCAAGTCAAACTGCGCCACGCATAAGATTCAAACGCGGCCTCAGTTTGTACCCGCGCCTAATGCACCAGACGCAGAGAATTTCAGAACGCCAAAAATTGCCATCTCTATGTTGGGTGAACAGGAGTTGCAAGATTCAGGTCTGAAACGCGCCAAGGCAGTAAAACGCAATGGGCAAAGCCAGCGTCAAGCGCCTGCATTCAGAGAAGTCACTGGCACAAATTCCAGAGGAGGAATGCACCGGGACTTCATTCAGATCATCATGCCGAAGTTCAGGCTATACACATCATCGGGGGACATACCAGCAGAGACCTCTGGCCAGAGTTGGCCTCTCTGCACCCAAACGCAGGCGTCCAAGATGATCTGAGAGGGGGTTCTTCTTGAAGAGACCAAACCGAAGCGTGAGAGCTCTGGGTCATCTTCATCCTCGGAATTACCTTCGTCCATGCAGACGGAGTCCCTATCAAGAAACTCTTTTCTGAAGAAGGTGGGACTTCTCAGAGCAATCCACCAAAGAGAAATAATCCAAGCTTGGATTATAGAAGGGGAGCGCACCCTATTTATAGGCAGGCCCTAATAACTGCCATTAATGGGGCGTTAATTGGAACCGTCACGCACGATTGTCAAAGCCCAGTGGAGGATTGACGCGTTGAACGACGCTTTGGGAACCATCACGCACGATTGTCAAAGCCCAGTGGAGGATTGACGCGTGGAACGCCGCTTTGGAAACCGTCGCAAGCACGATTTTCAACCGCCCGCGTCGGTTTTGCCTTTAAGGGCAGTAACTCCTGAGTCCAATGAGGAGTTGACGCGTGGATACCTGCTTTGGGAATCAACGGATGACTCGGAATCCCAATCGACAGAGGAGACCTGACGAGCAAAGATCTCCTAAAATCTTGAGTCAGATCACATTAGACGCAGGTGGGAAAGCCGCGTCCCTTCAGCAGACAAGGCTGCATCTCTTGCGTCTGCCCGATCCGCGCAAGACAGATTTTGCGTTATTCAGAGCTGCGTCTCACCTTGTGATTGACGCTGCGTCTCAGGGACTGACAGCCGCGTCTTACTTTACGGATCAATGCCGCGTCTCATCTTTTGATTGACGCCGCATCTCATCAAGAAGACCGCGTTCCGATTTGTGATTGACGCCGCAGAATCTAAGTTCTTATGAAATGATGACCGCGTCTCACTTTATGATTGACGCTGCGTCTCAGTAAAAGGACTTAGTGAAATCTAAGTTCCGGTAGACTGATGACCGCGTCTCACCCTATGGGATTAATGCCGCGTCTCGCCAAGACCGCGTCTCATTAAAAGAACTTAGCCCTACCTAAGTTCAGTAATCACAACTAGTGATCAAGAGTTAGACTCATCCACAACAGGACAAAGAAATTGGGACAAAAGCTTTAAAGAAAACTTCTATTATATCAAAAAATGATAGAAGTGGATACAAACACTCTTAATAAATAGAGTGTCCCTTTTCTTTACAAAAAAAAAAGAAGAAGAAAAGAAGGCTAAATGTCCTGGCTCGCCAAGGAACGGATTTGTTCCCTAAGGCGGTGAATCTCATGCTGGCGCGTCCTCTCAGCCTCCATGATAGCCCGGTCCCGCAGCTCCGTCTCAGATAAGAAACTTCTGGCAGCCAGCTGCATCCGCAGAGATTCCACCCTGGAAGATTGCAGGGATAGACTCTCTTCAGCACGCGCCGTAGCAGCCCGTTGCTCCTCAAGCTCCTTTTTGAGGGAAACAAGTTTCTCCTCATTTAGCGCAAGAACAGCTTCCGCCTTGGCGATAATGTCCCGAGTTCTGAGGATGACCTGCTCCGTGCTCTGCACACTGAGCTCAGATTCCCTCGAATCTCCGGCTAATTTTTGAAATTCAGCCTTGGAATATTCAAGGTCACGGACCTCGGCAGTGATCTGCGCCTCCGCCTCCTGTCGCTCCCGTTCCTGAGCAGCTAGGAGCCTAGTCAGGATGGCCTGGGCCTCACCGGAAGAACCAGCATCTTCCAAAGATTCCAGCTCCCGCAGGTTATCTCCAAGTTGCTCTACCACCTGCAGGCATGCCCTGGCAAGTGAAGGGCCTCCCGCCAATTCGACGCTCACGGTCATATTTTCAAGAAGCCTCTGGGCGAACTGGAAGGTGCTGTGTCCACGGAAGATGAGATCAATACAGGATCCATCGAGGTGAAGAATTGTTGCACCATCTGACGTGCCAGCTCCCCCATGCCTTCACCACCTAAGAAGCTTCCCGACCCTTTTTCTGTCACGGGATAAGGGATATAGGGCGGGTCTTCTCGCACAAGAGCCGTGCCAGCCGTCGATGTGGCAAGAGCAAGACTACCCACTGGCGCTTCCTGGAGCGCCGCCTCTGCAGGAGCCTCCACGACCAAGGAAGGAGTTGTAAGCACAACCTCTTCAGAAACTTCCACCGAGGATTGAGCTGTGTGGCCTTCTGGAAGGGTGCCGATCGTCAGACTCCCCACCTGAGCCCCCTCAGTCAGAGCTGCCTTACTAGGTTCGAGGTCCAGAGGCGTCGAGTCCTGTAGAATGGGAGTCTCCCCAGCTTCAGCAGTAGCCTTCTCCACCGGCGGAGTGAGAGCCTCCTCAGCCTCAATGGTTGTTTCCCCTCCTGGCAAAGGGGAAGGCTCCCCAACTTCAACAGCTGCCCCCACAGAGGTTGTCTCGGCAACCGAAGCCTCAACTCCCTCGGGCTGAGCCCCGGTACCTCAGCTGACCCTGCAGTACAAAAGAAGAATGTTAGAAATCCTCTTCAACATGAAAAAAGAGAATTAAACAGAAGGAGAAAAGAATACCGTCAGTGGGAGCAATTGTCGCCAGTGACGATGGCGCCATCGAGGGCTCACCCTCATGTTGTTCCTCCTCCGAGACGTCAAAGAATCCGCCCTGATCAGGAAGAGCGGGTTCATCGCCATAGTCGACTTTATCTTCAAAGTCACTTTCTCCCGATGACGAAGAAGACGATAGCGCCACACGAGGAAGCTCCGCAACAGGAGCCTTACCCCCAATCACCCCAGTGGTAGGACTAGGGTCAACTGCCCGAGGATTGGAAATAAAGACGCTAGGAGACCCGGCTGCTGTACCTCGTCTCTCCCTTCATGAGCAGGAGGAAATTCGGGCTGAGTTGAGATTCCTGGAATCTCGACATCCTCTTCGCCCATTATGTCAATCTCCGGTGACTCAGCATCACCAGCAATAAGGGGGCGCTCAACAAGCTCCCCTTCCTCCACGGTCTCGCTGCGTGACCTAGGAGCACGGACCAAGCTTGGAAAATCTTCATCTTCCAGCGGTTCCTCAACTCTAACAGGGACACCTTCAGGAGGAACCTCAACTCCAGCAGAGATAGCTCTGGATTGAGAGACTTCAGCCGTTAAGTCCCTCCGAGCCTTCTTTGGGGCAGGCTCAACTACAGAAGCAGAGCGTCGACGACGCTTCCTCGCCAATTGCTTCGACCTCCTTGCCGGTCGCGGCTCCACTCTCATTGCTGGTGGCTCCGCCCTCGTCGCTTGCGGCTTTGCCCTTGCCGGTCGCGGTGCCGCCCTCACTACTGGGGGCTCCCTCCTCGATCGTTTCTCGACCTCCCTCTGAGCTTTCAGGTACTGGTCGAGGAGTTTAGTACGTTTACTGGATTCAGACCTCTCCTCGAGACTGGCATTGATACTCTCAAGACATGAAGACTCCGGAATAAGATCTGGCGTCTGGCGGCTTGGGAGTACCAAATACAGAAGCTGAAGCTCATACGGCACTTAGGCGCCTCGTCGGGTAGATGGAACGTTGCTCCCGTCCCTCCAGCCACACTGTAATACCAAGCCCGAGCGCCTTCGAACAGATTCCTGTCAAAGGCAAGTTGAGCATTGGGATTCCCAATGTAAAGCTGATCATAGCCAAATTGTCGGGCAAAACGACTTGGCATATACGGCTCGATAGTGCAGGAAGTTCCTTGGCGAAACAGCACATATCCTGGTCGTATATTGATCAACCACCAGAAGGCTCCAGCAGGCAATTGCGAGAAGTCATCCCGCCCAGCGACATCCGTGAACAGCTCCCGGGGGCTGCACCTTGAACCTCTGGAAAGCAGCTTGAGCTGGTAATTGGCGGCACAGGAAAGACGCTTCCTAATGTAATACAGGTAGGTGTCATGCCACTCTGAACGTTCCAGCCGCTGCACAAATGGGATATGATCTACGCTCCCACGCGCCGCCGTCATTAGAGATGGGCAATGCATCACGTACCAAGCCATGAGGTACGTGTAAGGCAGCTCAATTCGCGGGTTGGGGTGCCTCACCGTCGGGTTCCCCTCTGAGTCGGTATACGGCTCCCCACGAGAATTAGCAGTCTTTGGGGGTCCGCAGAAGCTCTTGGTCAACACCCGCAGCCCGCTTTGAATACCAGCCACCACGGCGGGAAGAAGGGCTATGGGGTGGCCATGAGCCAAGAGTACCGCCGGGTACACCACATCTGCCACAATAACTTCATGTGGTAGCGTGGGCACCACACACCTCTTCAGCCACAACATCAGGAAGCCTGCCAACAGCGCCTGATCAGAAATAGGGGTCCGGGCTTGATGGTGAAAGCTCTCAAAGACCAAGTCAGGGTCGAAGCCGTCTCATTCGACTCCGTGGTGTAGAACTTGTCAGAAGCTGCGTCGATCCTGTCTTCAACTTCCCCACCAGAACTAGGAGCTAGTCGGATTACTGGGAGATCTTTATTGCTGACATTATTAAACAGATAATCAGCCCAGGATAGTTGCTTGACGCCTCCTGACCTCCAGGCAGTTGTCTGACCGCAGATGTAGAAATGGCACATTACCTCCCAGTAGGTCTCATACACTTGAGGAGATTTTTTTTCCAAAAGGCGCAGCTCCCTGGTGGTTGGGACAAATTCCTCGTAAGGAATATCCCCTGACGACAACCCGGAGACCTCATACAATTCGTGTAGGGCAAGGCCCATCTCTCCAACCGGAGTAAAGAATGTCCCCGTCCGAGGATTGTAGCGCTCCAGAATCCCAAAGAAGTTATGGGAACTCATCGGGACGCCCCACTGCACGGCCCTGATGCTGGGTACAGCCCCACACGCTTCAGCGGCCCCTCAAGATTGGTAAGGACAAAACCCACCATCCTACCCCACCAGTAATTCTCTGGAGAATGGACCCATCCATACGCACGGAAGTCGACAGGATAGTCACCCCCTGCTTCTATGAAGGAATTGAGGAAGGTGGTAGCAAGCTCCGGGATCTCTCCAATTGGGATTTCAGGCTTGGACGACGCAGGGAACAGTCCGACAACTGACCCGTCATGACTATCATGGCGGTCTACCTTTTGGAGGCCAAAGTCACCAAGGGCGATCTCAGGGATATACTGGGAAATGTCCCATTCCATCTTTCGGGGAACAGACATGTGTTGAAAAGTAGGACATCGGGAACATCCTCTCCATGTCTGGAAGAAAGAATCTTCCGCCCTTTATCTCACGGAGCCATTTATAGGTCCCCTCAGACACACGACGGCCATCATCATAGATATGATCCCCAAAGAAGAAGGCAGGCTTCTCCAACCTGACACCGTCATCCGTTTTGAGCGCGGCATCGGTCATAAGTGCCGGAAGGTTCTCCTGTTAACATTAGAGAGCCTGCGATCCAGCAACTGGTCAGCAGTCACGGGGACACTCATTCTTTGCACAAAGGTCAAGCCCCGGTCGGCACCACCCACGCGGCCAAAATGGTGCATCTTGGCAAGTGAACCTGAAACATGCGGGACTGCAAAAGAAAAAGACACTTGGTCAGATACTTTGCCAAAAATAAGGAAGACGCTAAGTGTTCATAATTCAAAACGCAGAAGAGATACTGGACGCAGGAATTTTTCGAATCCGCGTCCAGACCTGCAAAGCTGCGTTCTACAAACCAAGACTTATGAAAATTCGAAGTACTTGGACTCAAACGCCAGATTCTACAAAATCGGCGGTTGAAGACACAGAACGCAAGGATCAAATCCGCGTTCTGCAAACCAAGACTTGTGAAATTTCAAAGTGCTTGGACTCGGACGCCAGCGCCTGATGGCACAAAACGCGGCACAGAACGCATGGATCAAATCCGCGTTCTACAAATCGCGTCCAGAGACCTTCACAATTAGAATATTCTAAGTGAAGGACCCAGAGTGCAGAGTTCACCAGCGTCGGATCATCAGGCCCGCGCCCCGGTTATCATCTCAAGGACAGCGTCCGAGAATCAAACACGATCTGTGTTAAAGGTCCTTAGGGTTCTATGAACATGTTTTAATGGCGGAACCCACACCGAAGGTACATTTTTACCTCGGAAAACACCCTCCTGCGCAGAGGAAGCATCTCTCTCAGCCTCGGCGACGGTCGCCCTTGAGGTCGATGCAGTCGGTTTTGTCTTGGGAGCCATTGAAGATCAAGAAATCCGAGCGAGGAGATGAATAGTTGGAGAGAGAAGGAAGTTTTTTTTCAGAGAATGCGTTCGTTCGGAGAAGAAGATACATCTCTCTAACTGTTGCCTTTTATAGGCACAGAGATTCGCGAAGATACGCAGCGTTTGGCCCAATAAACGCTGCAGCGAATCGCTGCCTGACGCGTGGAGCCAAATCATTGTTTGAACAGGGAAGATCATGCGTCGCGACCCCGCCGCAAGTCAGAAGTTGACACGTGGAGCAGTTCATTTAATGAACCGGGGGATCCGCGCGCCAAAAGGCGAAATCTCGCCGTTTCCCCAGGCCAGCTGGCGGCGTAATCATGACATGGCACAGGGCGCGCCCCAAAGTACGCGGCTCTTCGGTGGACATGCCCCGTCAGCATCATCATAAATGCACCCAGAAAATCGCGTCTGCATTTCAAGAGATGCGTCTCTCCAAAGTCCGCGTCCCCTCAAACAGGCCAAACATCGCGTCTCGCTAAGAAGTCGCGTCTTTAAAGCAGTCTCTGCTTTTTCAAAAAGGAACCTGCGTCCAGTCTCCTGCTTCTGCAAAGTCGGTTCAACAGTACACTGACGCAAACAGACAACCAACCACTCCCGGCCAAAAGCGCACCCGTGACAGACTAAAAGCAATCGGGGAGGTCTAGACTGTGTATCTAGACACTCAACACGATCAACTCTGACGGCTTCAAAGAGTTCAACAGTACACTCACGAAGACCAATTCCAGATAAGATCAAACCCGAAGCATCAACAGTCCAGTCATAAACGCGAACACGGCTAAGATCCAAAGTATTCCGAAATCCGTCCCATTCAACTGCGGAATATCAGAAACTTTGGAGGGGGTTCTGTAGGCTGTCTAAAAATGACTAACAGACCAGCCATTAAGGAAGCAGAGTCTCAAGCTCTAGACGCGAGAAATCGATGCTCGCGTCTCAGCATTAAGACGCGTTGGCTCTACACCCGCGTCTCAACGTTCAGACGCGTCGGCCCGAAGCCCGCGTCTCAGCATCAAGACGCGTCGGCCCGAAGCCCGCGTCTCAGCATCAAGGCGCATCGGCCCGACGCCCGCGCCTCAGCATCCAGACGTGAAGGCCCGAAGCCCGCGTCTCAAGGCGCGTTTGGCCCAACGCCCGCGTCTCAGTTGCAAACTGCCCTGATTGCGGGGCCAGTCACCGCGCATGTAGCGGGTAGTGGCCCCTCATTCGGGAGCGTTTTCAGGAGGCACCTTCACCCCCTGAGATCCCTATAAATAGCCTTGTTTGCTATGAAGAGAGGATCGGAGTTTTTGGAGAAGGGAGAGAACTTTGAGAAGATCGAAGCTTGGGCAGAAGATTGGAGTTTTGAAGAGAGAGAGCTTTGAGATAAGGCATCATCAAAAATCGATCGAATCCAGGCAGGAGGATCATCAAGAGAGAAGCACGACTCTTCAGCGAGCTTACTGAGTACTAGCCGCTCTTCGCCTACCTCCTCTTTGAGAGTTTTGGTAGACGGAGCTGAGTTACTCTTTCTACCGACCGAAGAGAAGACCCCCGACGGTCCAGGACGGTCATCTGGTCAACGGAGAACAAGATTCACTCTCCATCGCCACACGAAGAACCCAGCTTTAAACAAAGGGAAGATTCAGACATCCTCCCTCCCTTGTAACTGGAAAGAGGGAAGAGTAGTTCTTTTGGTTGTAATCGTTTCGCTTGAATCAAGGAAATCTTTTACAGCTAAAACCACTTTCTCCGACCACCAAATTTTCCGGCCCCCTACAACTTGCGCATCCACGTCCAAACGCAGAAGAGACACTGGACGCAGGAATTATCAAATCCGCGTCCAGACCTGCGCATCCACGTCCAAACGCAGAGGAGATACTGGACGCAGGAATTATCAAATCCGCGTCCAGACCTGCAAGATCCGCGTTTTGCAAACCAAGACTTACGAGATTCAAGTACTTGGACTAGGCGCCAGATCGTAAGAACCAGCACCTGATGTTGCAGAACGCAAGGATCAAAGTCCGCGTTTAAACCCTTCACAATTAGAAATATTCTAAGTGAAGGGTCCAAAAGGCAGGACCTAATGGCACCGGGTCATCAAACCCGCACCTCGGTTATCAACCCAAAGACTACGTCTGGGAATCAAACACGATTTAAATTTGTGTGTTAAGGGTTCTTAAGGGTTCTTTCAACTTCCTTTAATGGTGAAATTCACGCCTAAAAGGCATTTACCTTGGAGACCTTGGAGAACAACATCCTGCGCAGAGGAGGAGCTGCCCCTCCGGGCCTCGGCGACGGTCGCCTTTGAAGAAGAAGCAGTCGGCTTGGTCTTAGATGCCATTGCTAAATAGATGAACAGAAGGAGAAATTCTCTTTCTTAATTTTATCAGCGAGTGCGTTCGGAGAAGAAAAGGAATCTTCCCAACTGTGGCCTTTTATAGGCACAAGGATTCGCGAAGATACGCAGCGTATGGCCCGATGAATTCTGCGGCGAATCTCTGTTCGACGCGTGGAACGAAATCACTTTAACGCACAGAGAAGATCATGCACCACGACTCTGCAGCGAATCGTCGCTCGACACGTGGCACGGATCATTTAATGAGCCAGGAAATCCGCGCGCCAAAAGGTGAAATCCCGTCGGTTCCCCAGGCCAACTGGCAGCGCAATCATGACGTGACACGGACTCGCACCCGACGGCCATGTCTCTTCGATGGATATGCCCCGTCAGCATCGCCATAAATGCGCCCAGACAATCGCGTCTATACTCAAGAGATGCGTCTCTCCGAAGTTCGCGTCTTCAGCGGAGCATCGCGTCTGCCTCATAGAAGATCAGGCGCGTTTCCGTTGCCAAAGGATGCACCTACAGAAATCGCGTCTTTAAAGCAGTACCATCTCGGCTTTTTCGAAAAGAACCTGCGTTCGGCCTCCTGCTTCTGCAAAATCAGTTCAACAGTACACTGACGCAAGCAGACGACTAACCACTCCTGGCTTAAAGCACACTCGTGACAGACTAAAAGCAATCGGGGAGGTTTAGACTGTGCATCTAGACACTCAACATGATCAACTCTGGTGGCTTCAAAGAGTTCAAACAGTACACTCACGAAGACCAACTCCAGATAAGATCGAACCCGAGCATCAACAGTCCAGCCATGAAGGTGAATTCAGCTAGAGTCCAAAGTATTTCGAAATCCGTCCCAGTTAACTGCGGAATATCGAAAACTTTGGAGGGGGTTCTGTAGGCTGTCCAAAAGTTACTGGAGGACAAGCCATTGAAAAGCAAAGTTTCAAGCTCTAGACGCGAGGGACTATCACCCGCGTCTCAGCATCAAGGCGCGTTGGCTCGACACCCGCGTCTCAGCATCAAGGCGCGTTAGCTCGACACCCGCGTCTCAGCATCAAGGCGCGTCGGCCTGACACCCGCGCCTCAGCATCAAGGCGCGTCGGTCTGACACCCGCGTCTCGGCATCAAGGCGCGTCGACCTGAAACCCGCGTCTCAGTTATAACCGCCTTGGTTAAGGGACCAATCACTGCCCACACGTAAGGGAGACCAGCTCCCATCGTGGCGTGTCTTTAGCAGGCACGTGGGTTGGTTACCGCCCATGTAGCGGGGAAGTTGGCTCTCATCGTGGAGTATTTTTAGGGGGCACGTTCACCCCCTAAGACCTCTATAAATAGCCCCGTCACTATGAAAAAGGGGTCGGACCCTTGGCGATCAGAAAAAAAAAATCGAAGGGCATTAATAGACATAGAGAGGCCAAGAGATATCAACAGGTGCGACACATACAAAGGAAGAGAGAGCTCAACTCTTCAAGCTAACTTGCTGCGTACAAGTTGCTCTTCGCCTACCTTCTCTTTTAGAGTTTTGGTAGACGGGGCTGAGTTACTCCTTCTACCTGCCAAGGAGAAGATCCTTGACGGTCCAGACGGTCATCTGGTCAACGGAGAACAAGATTCACTCTCCACCGCCACACGAAGAACCCAGCACTAAACAAAGGGGGGATTCAAGCTTCAACATCCTCCCTCCCTTGTAACCGGAAGATTAGTCTGTTGTAATTTTTCATCTGATTCAAGGAAATTTTACACCTCCTCCTTTCCGTGTCCAACATTGAAAAATCAAGTTTGATAAAATACAAGTGTTGGTTTTGATAAAATTGGCAAGACACAAAAATGAATTTATATGATTGATATATGTCTTGAAATTTTTATCACAATTTGTGTTTCAATACAATATGTTAAAACAAGTTTTATGGGATTTTTAGAAAAGATAAAAGATTTTTATAAAATATTTTACACTGTTTTTCAGACTCAGTTTCTGTTCCAGGCTTCTATTAGTCAACTAAGTCAACTGACATAGTCGACTAGACAGAGGTCGGTCGACCGGGCCGGTCGACCGACGTGCACAATTCTGTGCACGTTTTGAGGCACTGGGACGGTCGACCGCGCCGGTCGACAGGGTCTGAGAGCTCTGCCCTCTGTTTGTTTGGGTCGACCGGGCGGTCGACCGCTGCAGAGAGTTCTGCTCTCTGTTTGTTTCGGTCGATTGGGCCGGTCGACCGCTGTTGCCCAACGGTCATATTTCTGACCGTTGGCGGTCGACCGGACCGGTCGACCGTTGCCTGTCAGAGCTGCCAGCTCAGCTCTAACGGCTAGTTTTGTATTGGGCCTATATAAACCCCATCTCTTTGGGTTTTTGGCTAAGGTTTTCAAGAAAAAAATTTCAGTGTTTCTCTAGTGTTTAAACAAGTTTTCAAAATAGTTTTTGTGCTAAAAAGATTTCATCTTTATTGTTTTGGGTTTTTGGAAAATCAAAGAAAATAGGAATTTGGGATATTTGTATTGGTTTTCATTCTCTATCTTTTACAAGAGTTTTCCCAAGTATTTTCTTTGTTGCTTGTTTCCAAAAACACCTAGTTTTTCACACTTGAGCTATCTTCTATCCTAATCTATTAGGATCATTTGTTTTGTGGAAAAGGAAAAAGGAAAGAGGTTTGTGGTTGAAAGATACCACTTGTTGTAAACCCTTGATTTCTTGGTTTCTCCCTCTTTGGTAGAGGTTGAGGTTGTGATTTGGGTTGTTGGTTTGCTCCCTCTATTGTGAGGTGGAGATTGGTGTTTACTCCCTCTTGTGAGGTGGAGTTGGTTGTTGGTTTGTATCCCTCAAGTGTGAGGTGGATTGGTTGTTGTATTGGCTACGGGCCTACCCCTCGGTTGTGAGGTGGTTGTTTGAGAGAGGAGTTCGGTACTCCATTGTTGTAAAAATCCTTCTCGGTGAAGGTTCCCTCGGTGGGAGTCCTCGGTGGACGGTATAGTGGATTGGGAATCCTACACGATGGTGTAGGCGGGGATGTAGAGCAAGGGTGCTCGAACCTCGAAACATATCATTGTGTTTGCGTTTGATCCACTTGTCTCTAAACTCTCTCTCTTTACATTTGTGCAAAGCATTATTCTCATTGCCATATCATACATATCATATATTGCTTGTGTTGCCTTGCATTGTTTCATATTGCTATATTACTTATATGCTTGGTTGTTTGTGTGTGCCTCACTTGTACCTAATCAACAAGAGCTTCACATAGCACCTCAACCCATTTAAGGGGAATCAAGAGGAGTTAGTCCAGAGCCCTTCACGGGAAATTCAGCTACACTTGTTGATTGTACTAAGTGTGTTGCAATATTTGCATTAGCTTCCGCATTTAGCTCACTTAGTTTTGCAATTAGTTTTAGATTAGCACAAACACCTATTCACCCCCCCTCTAGGTGTTTCCCTTTCAATTGGTATCAGAGCTTGGTACTCTGATTTTTGGGTCTAACAACCTAGAGTAAAAGATCCTCATTTTAGGCTAATCTTGTTTGCATTTGCTTGTTTGCACACACATATAGTTTACCATGGCCTTCATGACCCCTCCTATGTTTGACCCTTCCAACATTCATGTTTGGAAGATTAGGATGACCGTTTATTTACAAACCCTAGGTCATAAAGTTTATCTTGCTATTACCAAAGAATCCTTCCTTAGTGATCGCAATCATATAGGGGCCAATGCACAAGCCCTAGAGGCCATTAGAAGCACTTTATCAAAAGATTATCTTATGTGTGTTTCTAACATTGATTCCGCCTTTGCAGTGTGGAACAAATTGACAACAACCACCACCACCTCCGAGCTTCAAGTACAAATTCAAGAAGAGGAAACTAGTGGAGAATCCGATTCACAATGCTTCATGGTCCAAGGGAATGACTCCCTTGAGGTACATTCGGAACCCCACTTAGATGATAGTGATGATTGCTCTAGTTCTTCATGTGATAATTATGATGCCCATACTTTGAATGAAGAACTTTCTATTGTATGTGAAAAGTTAATAGAAAAATATAAGATTTTGAAAAAGAAAAGTCTAGAAATTGAAAAAGAAAATAAAAGTTTGCATTCTAGACTTGATTGTGTTTTGCAAGAGAAGGTTGAGGTCTATAATGAAAGAGATTTATTGAGATCTCAATTGGAACTTGCACTAAAAGAAAATGAATTTTTAAAATCTAAAAATGATTGCCATGTTATTTTGAAGAAAAATGAAAACTTGTCTTCTAAAGTTGATTTTGTTGTAAAAGAAAATAATTCTTTGAAAATAAAAATTGATTCTATTTCAAAGGATTTAGAAATTTGTTTAAAGAAAAATGAAGTTTTGCAAAATAAAATTGATGCACATGTTTGCCATGCTAGTGTAGCTTCTTCATCTAGTCTACCTAATGCATGTACCTCTTCTTCTAAGATTAATGATGATATTTGTATGTTAAAGAAGAAGGTTGATTGTTTGGGCTCCACTATGAGCCAATGTGCTAAGAACCATACACGCTTGGAAACCTTGGTTCGAAAGAAACAAGTTCCATCTTTTATGCATGCACACCCTCCACGGCATACACATGCTCCACACGGACACCATCAACACTTGTATGCTCATGTGTACACATGTACACATTGTGGCCGAAAAGGCCATCTTGCTAAATTTTGCTATGATCGTTTACATGTTGAGAATTTAGCAAAGAAGTTTGTTTGGGTTAGAGAAGGTACTAACCCCCATGGACCCAAGAAGATATGGGTACCAAAGATCACCCCTCCTATTATTTTTGATGTAGGTGTGGGCTCTCACATGACATGAGAGTGATGACACATTGGAGTGGATGCGTTCCGGACTTAAAGGAGATCAATTGGATGCATCACTTTCAAGGGAAGAATTGGTGGAGAGGACCACCTTTGTTTTGGAGAAATAGAGCGGTGCCCTCATTGGTTTTGGTATCGAATCTCTAACTCCTTATGTTTACATGCTTTCCATGTTTATCTTTCATAGTATGATTTGATGTTTAGTGATCATCATGAATATGCCATGTTAATTAGATTAGTGTTATACTTATTAGTTGGTTGAAGCATCCATGTTTTATATGGACTTATATTTTTGTGTTTTCACCTTGGTTAAACTAATTTGTATGACCTAGATCTAATGCACATGCATGTACATATTGATCATATATGATTTGTATTTCATATCTTTGATGTTTATAGCATGTTTTATTATTTGTTGATTATTATGATAATGCCATGTTCATTAGATCCTTGACATGCATGTATAGCATTTTGAGACACCCATGTTTATATGGACCCATACTTAGTGTTCTTACCTTTGTTTAAGTTATAATGTACATCATGAATCTAATACATGTGAATTTACATAGTAATCATGTTTTAGTTTTATCATGATGATTTCTATATTGTGTTTTGATGCTTCATGTTAAGATTACTTGTTTAGATGTTAGTTTTCATTAAGATTAGGATTTATACTTGTACATATAGTGGGCCACAAATAAATCTATATATGTTTGAGTTGAATGCTTATTTGAACCCATTAAATGTGCTAGTATAGTCTAGTTTTGATGATTCATACATTTTAAACTTGTATTCCCATTTTAGATTTATTTTATGAGTTTTTCACATCATGTATATGTGTATTATTGCCAAACTTTAAGATATACATGTATACCCCTTGAGTCATTTGCCTTTCATGCAAATCTATATATATGGACTCAATTGTGTTTAGGAATATGTATGTATACTTATTGTGTTGACAATTCATACATATACCATGAAATGAAATTTGTTTGATGAAGATTTAGATTTTCTTGATTTTGTGTTTAATTGTTTAAATTCATGTATATGTCTATCTTGTCCAAACTATTAGATATACATGATTATCCTTTTGAGCCACGTGCCTTCATGCATATATAAATAGTGGACTCGTTGTGTTTGGATATGTATGTATACTTTAGTTTGTATTAGACATACATATGCCATGAAGATTAAATAAGTTTTGATGATTTTCGTGTTTTCATGATTAAGGAATAATTGAGCTTAATGAAAAATTTTCATGATTATGATATTCACACTTTATATGTACACTCACATTTATTGCTTACTCATGTGTTTGTTTTCATGAGTCATATTTATGCTTAATTGATTATGAGTGTTGACTATTTTGTGAATTTCATATTTTCATGATATATATTTGTTTTTATTCCTTGCTTGAAGGATTTCGTACTAGTTTAAAAGATTTTTCATTTAACTAGTTACGGTATTCCTCACTATGGTAGTGATTTTCAAACAAAACTATATTTTCAAATCTATTTTTGAAAACCCTTACCATCAATGGGCGGATGGATGGGAGATCATGGTCTTGTATGCTTTAAAATGAAAATCATTTAAAACTTGAACCTTAATTGGGAGGTATTGTAATATGATGTATACACTTGAACTTATTGCTATGTCAATTGGTATCATTGAACTCTTTCAATTGGTATCATTTTGATCTTTTTGTATACTCATATATTTATTGTGTATGTATATTTTCAATTGGTATCACCTATTGGTGATTGGTACTCATTCTATTTCATACACATTTTATTTGTGCTTAAGATATAAATTTTTCACAAAATATTGTTTATGCTAGTGCTTGAGTTTAAATTTTGTTTCAATTGATTACTTTTAAATTGGTATCAAGCCCATGCATCATTTTAGTTGGAATTTCATAAAGGGGGAGAAAATTTAATTTTGTCTTTCAATTGGTGATTCTTCAATTGGTATTTGTTTCCCACTCCCTTACTTTATGATTGAAAATTTCATATTGGTATCATATGTTTAATATGAAAATTATTTACAATTGGTATCAAAATTTTGTTTAGACATTCAAAATTTATTATGCTTAATTTCAATTGATATCAAGATATTTCATGTGTTTTTGCTTAAAATTGGTATCTAAAATTTTATTTTTAAGAAAAATACCAAAGTTTTGATTTGTATTGACTATATGCATATAGATTCATGATGAGTGTATCTTATATTGAAGAGCTTAACATCTCTTCGTTATGTGGTACACGTGTGTAGGGGGAGCTTCACATCTCCTCTTATGCATTACATAATGTGTGTTATGTGAATTAGGGCTTAACATCCCTCTTTCATGTAATGCATATGTGTAGGGAAGCTAACTTAGCGTCTTCCTCTTCATGAATGTATATAGCATATAACATCTATTGATCTTTGTTTATTTTCTATTGATATCAAGATGCTTCATTGACATATTTATCTATTGATATCATGTTGTTTATTGTTTAACCCTTTCTTGATCTTTTTGTTTGACAAAAAGGGGGATAAAAAAAAATTTGTTTGATTTGATTTTACTTTGAACCCTTTGTTGATGATTGACAAAAAGGGGGAGAAGTATTTGAGTTTATATGCATGTTTTCATTGCTTAAGGGGAGAAGTATTTGTCTTCCTTGTTATTTATGCATATATGTTTTTGTATTGCAAATAGGAGAAAAAGATTTTGATTTATGCTTGTTGCATGTTTTATCTCCATACTTGCATACATATTCATGTGCTTCATTTTCATATCTTACTATTTATGTCTATGCATGAGTTAAGGGGAGCTTCTTTGAAGCTTAACTCTAATCCATGCATATATAACTCCATGAGTTTTGTCATCATCAAAAAGGGGGAGATTGTTGGCCCAAAGGCCTTCCACTCTAGTTTTGATGATGATTAACTCATGTAGTTATGTTTACTAATAATCTTGTGTTGTTTAAGTTTCAGATCATTAACCAGGATATTAGTTGGTGATTAGCTTCAACAAGGTGTTTAGAAGCTCTTCATAATGATTCCAGGGCCAAAGTGTCAAGATCACACTTTGCCTAGCCCATGGATGGAGTTTTGGAGCAAGTCTACTTGAAGATGAAGATCGTCAAGAAGACTTAGGTATCCTAATTTAGATAGTGTGTTTTAGATCCATTTGTAAAGTTTAGTATAGTTAATATGCTCAAGTGCACAACACACAAAAGGATTTATGTTTGGATTTTGGTTTTCATGAATAGTAGATCAAAACAAGCTTAAATAGTTTTTATGTATATTAGATATGTTCTAGATATACATACATGATTTTAACTTCCTATACAAGCTTATTTTGATGTCCCTATTCATATGTTGAAAAATCAAGTTTGATAAAATACAAGTGTTGGTTTTGATAAAATTGGCAAGACACAAAAATGAATTTATATGATTGATATATGTCTTGAAATTTTTATCACAAATTTGTGTTTCAATACAATATGTTAAAACAAGTTTTATGGGATTTTTAGAAAAGATAAAAGATTTTTATAAAATATTTTACACTGTTTTTCAGACTCAGTTTCTGTTCCAGGCTTCTATTAGTCGACTAAGTCAACTGACATAGTCGACTAGACAGAGGTCGGTCGACCGGGCCGGTCGACCGACGTGCACAATTCTGTGCACGTTTTGAGGCACTGGGACGGTCGACCGCGCCGGTCGACCGGGTCTGAGAGCTCTGCTCTCTGTTTGTTTGGGTCGACCGGGCGGTCGACCGCTGCAGAGAGTTCTACTCTCTGTTTGTTTCGGTCGACCGGGCCGGTCGACCGCTGTTGCCCAACGGTCATATTTCTGACCGTTGGCGGTCGACCGGACCGGTCGACCGTTACCTGTCAGAGCTGCCAGCTCAGCTCTAACGGCTAGTTTTGTATTGGGCCTATATAAACCCCATCTCTTTGGGTTTTGGCTAAGGTTTTCAAGAAAAAAAATTCAGTGTTTCTTTAGTGTTTAAACAAGTTTTCAAAATAGTTTTTGTGCTAAAAAGATTTCATCTTTATTGTTTTGGGTTTTTGGAAAATCAAAGAAAATAAGAATTTGGGATATTTGTATTAGTTTTCATTCTCTATCTTTTACAAGAGTTTTCCCAAGTATTTTCTTTGTTGCTTGTTTCCAAAAACACCTAGTTTTCCACACTTGAGCTATCTTCTATCCTAATCTATTAGGATCATTTGTTTTGTGGAAAAAGAAAAGGAAAGAGGTTTGCGGTTGAAAGATACCACTTGTTGTAAACCCTTGATTTCTTGGTTGCTCCCTCTTTGGTAGAGGTTGAGGTTGTGATTTGGGTTGTTGGTTTGCTCCCTCTATTGTGAGGTGGAGATTGGTGTTTACTCCCTCTTGGTGAGGTGGAGTTGGTTGTTGGTTTGTATCCCTCAAGTGTGAGGTGGATTGGTTGTTGTATTGGCTACGGGCCTACCTCTCGGTTGTGAGGTGGTTGTTTGAGAGAGGAGTTCGGTACTCCATTGTTGTAAAAATCCTTCTCGGTGAAGGTTCCCTCGGTGGGAGTCCTCGGTGGACGGTATAGTGGATTGGAAATCCTACACGGTGGTGTAGGCGGGGATGTAGAGCAAGGGTGCTCGAACCTCGAAACATATCATTGTGTTTGCGTTTGATCCACTTGTCTCTAAACTCTCTCTCTTTACATTTGTGCAAAGCATTATTCTCATTGCCATATCATACATATCATATATTGCTTGTGTTGCCTTGCATTATTTCATATTGCTATATTACTTATATGCTTGGTTGTTTGTGTGTGCCTCACTTGTACCTAATCAACAAGAGCTTCACATAGCACCTCAACCCATTCAAGGGGAATCAAG
Source organism: Agave tequilana (assembly GCA_038442645.1). Classification (NCBI taxonomy): domain Eukaryota; kingdom Viridiplantae; phylum Streptophyta; class Magnoliopsida; order Asparagales; family Asparagaceae; genus Agave; species Agave tequilana. The sequence continues at coordinate 170,545 of JAVJIF010030501.1, read as the reverse complement.
AGGAGTTAGTCCAGAGCCCTTCACGGGGAATTCGGCTACACTTGTTGATTGTACTAAGTGTGTTGCAATATTTGCATTAGCTTCCGCATTTAGCTCACTTAGTTTTGCAATTAGTTTTAGATTAGCACAAACACCTATTCACCCCCCCCCCCCTCTAGGTGTTTCCCTTTTCAATAGATACTGTACTGTCCTGTTTAGGGAGGTTACGATCGGATCACTCGATTGCTTTGTATTGAGTGATTGTATGCTGTGGTTGGATAGGAGGCTGAGTGCTCGGATTTCCAGATCTAGAGACTGCTTCGGGTTTAAGGATGTATTCCTTGAGGAAGACCTGGCGAATTAGTTCTTCTAGATACTTTTGGAGGCTATGACAATGGATGGTTTTGTGCCACCTACCGTCATGGTAGGAGTAGTACTCTTCTGCTCCGGGATGTGAGAGATCGTACTAGATGGGTCTCGAATGCTTGACCCATAGTTGATTTTTGATGGTGTTGAAGACTTTGTTGATGGGGAGCCTGAGCGGAGTGAATTGCTTTATCGGCTGGTGGGCTCAGAGCGGGCTCGGTGAGAGGATCAGAAACGCTTGTCTCTTGTACGCAGGCTGCCCCCGGTTCTGATTCTGGGCATGGGCGGAGGTTTCGTGCGGAGACTTCTAGCTGAGTATGACATGGTTGAATTCTTGGTTACATTACCCTTGTCAACTTTATGAATCTATCATAGTTTAAGTTTCCAGTTGCAGCTTGTAAAAAAATTGGTTCATGGAAATGTTCTCCCACTAGGGTTTATGCAAAAGGACCCTTGTTCTTTATCGGATGCAGTTAATTGATGTTGTCACGGAACTTACAAAAGTACAAAGTTAACTGAAACAACAAAGATTTATCCCTTTTGGATTTAATTGGACTATACTTCTCCAAAGCAATCTGAATGAAATTTGATTATGCTTGTGAGGAGGAAAGGGAGATACATGCAAAGCAACCTTCTAGTGTATCTTTGGGAATATATGTACGGGGCGAGACCATAATGGATCTGCATAACAGGATCTGTAGAAACTGGGGTATCTTAGTGCAAAAATTTACATTGACAATAGTAAGAGTAAACAAGACAGTACATCTCATCTGAACATGTAGCTGCACTACCCAATACAGGTGTGATTTTGACTTTAACATCACTTTCACTGGTTCGTTATTTTACTGTCATACTTTAGGTGGAGATTATTTGACACAATTGCAATCTCTTTAACCAGGTCATGGAAACCGAGATGAAAAGCGATTGGACATGCACGTCAATCATTATATATCATATATAATTGGGCATTGTTGTCATCTTTGATAAAATTTTCTCGTGCTTGAAATTCAATGTCCCTTCCTGTGATGTTTCTTTCTTTAGGTACTGCATGATTGAAATTTTAGTGTCAGATTTGTCTGTAAATTATTTCTTGCTCAAACTTTGTGTAAAACTTCTCTTAGCGTCACATTCTAATTATATATTTTTTTCCCTCTCATTTTATAGGTATCAAATAACTTCATGGATTCCTGTAGAATAACCAAGTTTCCAGTTGTTTCATTGCAGAAGTTACGCGGAGTTGCTCCATTGGGTATCATCCCTTCAACCTTGTGTTGCCTTTATTATGCCACATCTAGTAGCCACAGCAATGCTAGTATGTCCATCTTCCCTAATTCTTGCCACATTTTTTTTGTCTAAAAAGTTGCCTTCACGAAGCTCCCTGTTTTTCCTTTTTCTTCTCTTTTTCCCAATTTCCATTCTAAAGTTGTGAAGTCATTATCACTATTCCTTGTTATCTACTGCCTTGTCCAGAAATCATTTTCTTCTTCAGATGACAACTATCTTTGTAGGACTTGGAGCAATCTTTTTCCTTCCTATATGCAAGTTCACTGGATCATACTGACTGATATATATTCGTTACTGCTTTAGTCATTGTGCACAAGCTGGATCAATCAACTGGAAGCACATGGGCCACCATTGGTTGTATACTAGTCTACGGACTAATATACTATAATCTAAAATTTTAAGTAGAGAATGGATCTTATTCAACTTTTCTTTCTTTCTTTCTTGCTTTCTTGATTAAAAAATAAAGAGATACACTAGCCTTTTATAGGCAAATGACAATAATGTATATATGACTCTTTAACTTCTCTAATTCATGGTGACTTTTCATTTCTCCAAATTGATAATGACTCTTCATTCCTTCTAATTGAAGATGATGACTCTTTATTTCTCTCAATTGATGATGACTCCTAATTGATGATGATGACTCTTCATTTCTCCTAATTGAAGATGATAACTCTTTATTTTTCTCAATTGATGATGACTCCTAATTGATGATGATGACTCTTCATTTCTCCTAATTGAAGATGATAACTCTTCATTTCTCTCAATTGATGATGACACTTCATTTCTTAATTGATGATGATGACTCTTCATTTCTCCTAATGATGATGATGACTCTTCATTTCTCTAAATTGATGATGATGACTCTTCATTTCTTATGGTCTCTTCTTCTTCCAAAATTAATGTCATAAAGACATTTTTATTTGATATTTCAACACACCCCCTCAAATCAAAATATTTTCATACCGAGCATTTCTTTTAGCCTTCTGAAAGGCTCAATAGGCAATGGCTTGGTGAAAATATCTGCTACTTGCTCCATGGTATGACAATACTCCAGCTCTACAGTTTTCTGCTTTACATGGCCTCTGAGAAAATGAAACCGTGTATCTATATGTTTGCTCCTCCTATGATGTACTGGGTTCTTTGCAAGTTGGATGGCTGATTTGTTGTCCACAAATATTACAGTCGCTTCTTCTTGTGGATGATCCAATTCCTTTAAAATGTTCCGCAACCAAATAGCTTCACATACAATAGATGAAGCTGCCACATACTCTGCTTCGCATGAAGATAAGGCCACAACTCCTTACTTCTTTGAGATCCATGAAAATGCAGTTGACCCAAGATAGAAGACGTAACCAGTGGTGCTTTTCCTCTCATCTTGGTCACCTCCCCAGTCGCTATCTGAATAGCCTACTAACTCTGCAGTTTCACCATAAGTATAAAATAGACCAAGGTTGAGTGTGCCTTTGATATACCTTAGAATTCTCTTTGCAGCTAGCCAATGAGACTCCTTCGGTGTCTCCATATAGCGACTCACAAGTCCGACTCCGTAAACAATATCAGGCCTTGTGATTGTTAAGTACCTCAGGCTACCAACTAGACTTTTGAGAAAAGTCGAGTCTACAAAATCTCCAATTCCTTCTCTTGATAGCTTCATTCCTGTGGCTATTAGGGTGTTTACTGGGTTGCAGTTACTCATCTTAAATTTCTCCAAGATCTCCTTCATGTACTTCTTTTGAGATATAAATATCCCATCTTGTTGTTGCTTCACTTCGATACCAAGAAAATAGGACATCAATCCATTGTCCGTCATCTCAAATTCATTGAACATCGCTTCCTTGAATTCAGCAAGCATCTCGACGCAACTTCCTGTATATAACAAGTCATCAACATAAAGACAAATTATTAGAAATTCACCTTGATGGTTCCTCTTCATGTAGATGGCATGGTCATAAGGACATTTGGTGAAGCCGTTTTGATGAAGATAACCATCAATTCGGCCATTCCATGCCCATGGTGCCTGCTTTAAGCCGTACAAGGCTTTCTTTAGGTGATATACTTTGTCTTCTTGCCCTTTTACCAGAAAACCTTCTGGTTGTTGTACATACATCTCTTCTTCAAGAATACCATTGAGAAATGATGACTTGACATCTAGATGATATATCTTCCACCTGTGATGAGCTGCAAGTGAAATTAATAGTCTCACCGTGTCCAATCGAGCAACTGGTACAAAGACTTCTTTATAGTCGATGCCGTATTTTTGTTTGTAGCCTTTCGTCACAAGCCTCGCCTTGTACCGATCAACCTCACCATCTGCTGTGTGTTTGATCTTGTACACCCATTTGACACCTATCGCCTTGTGATTTTGTGGAAGTGTTGTCAACTCTCATGTGACGTTCTTCTGGATGGCATGCATCTCCTCCTTCATTGCTGATCGCCAACAATCTTCTTCCTTAGCCTCTTGGAAAGTGAGAGGCTCATATCGGCATATAAACAAAAGAGATTAGTTTCTCCATCTTCTTCTATCTGCTCATAGATCTCCCTAAGACTTTTCATTTTGATTGGATCTCGTTGCACGGAGGATTCGCTACTACTACCTTCCCCAGAAGATGGAGAACCTCTTGCAGGAGACGGTGTAGCATGTTGAGGAGATGGTGGTGTAGGTTGTGGTGGAACCTCTTGTAGGGGCTCGTCAGGTTCATTCACCATGGGTTGCTCTTTGACAGTCTCTTCATTGCACTAACTCCATGCTTCAGCTTCATTAAAGACAATATCTCTACTAACCACTAGTTTCTTAGTTAATGGATTGTAAAGCTTGTATGCCTTCGACTCCTCGCTATATCCGATGAAAATGCATTTTTCACCATGATTTTCAAGCTTCTTCCTTTTGACTTCAGGTACTTGAGCATATGCAACACACCCAAAAATTCGTAGGTGTGCGACATTAGGCGTATAGCCGCTCCATGCTTCTTGGGGCGTCTTGCCCTTCACTTGCTTCGTCGGGCACCGGTTGAGCAAGTAAGTTGAACATGCCACAGCTTCCGCCCAAAACTGCTTCGGCAGTCCCTTTTCTTTAAGCATGGTTCTTGTCATGTCAAGAATAGTGCGGTTCTTTCTTTCTGCGATGCCATTTTGCTGTGGTGTATAGGCAGTAGTAAACTGCCTCTTTATGCCTTACTCCCTGCAATATTCTTGAAACATATTTGAGGTGTACTCACCACCTTGATCAGATCGGAGAGTTTTTAGCTTATAGCCGCTCTCTTCTTCAACAAGAGCTTTAAAATTCTTGAAGGTAGTAAAGGCAGCAGATTTTTCTTTAAGAATATACACCCACAACTTTCTACTGAAATCATCAATGAAAGTAATAAAATATCTATTATCTCCCAAAGAGACGGGATCTAGCGGTCCGCAGATGTCAGTATGAACAGGTTATAATGGTGCCTCCACTCTCCACGACTTTCCATTGGGAAAAGGAAGTCGGGTTTACTTCCCAATTATGCAAACTTCACAAGTATGACTTGGTGGATCGATTGTTGGTAAACCTCGTACCATATCGGCTGTAGACAGTAGTTTCAGGCCGCTGAAATTTAGATGACCGAAGCGAAGATGCCACCTCCATAACTCATTCTTCATGAGTCCTTGAAAACACTTCTCAACTTTTGTGTTTAGATGCAAGGGAAACATGCGGTTCCTTGTCATCTTAATACAAGCTATAAGACTTCCTTTTGCATTTTTCAACCAAAGGTGGTTGTTCTCCATATATACTTATATCCTTTTTCGAGTAATTGACCGATGCTGAGAATATTACTTTTCATGTTAGGAATATAATAAACATCGAAAATATACTTGGGCTTACCATCCTTTTGATAGATTTTGATCTTTCCCTCTGCCTTCAACGGAGAGTTTTGAAGAATCTCCCAAGCTCACACTTTCATGAACTCCTTCTGCGAGTTCCATGAATAGTTCTTTCTTCCCGCACATGTGGTTGCTAGCACCCGAGTCAAGGTACCAAACATCATTCTGAACACTTGAATCATCATGAGCAAGAAGAAGAGTAGAGTTATTACCCACGTCATTTGTTACTTCGGCAAGATTGGTAAGATCTTCAGTTCTGTGCCAGCAATCCGAGGCATAGTGTCCAAATTTTTGACAGTTGTAGCATTGAACGTTCTTGTTGCTTCCACGTCCAGATGTAAATCTTCCCCGATTGCTTCGTCCTCGACCTCTGAAGCTTTGGAACTCCATTTGATTTTGAGTGGTTCGTTGTTGGGGACCACGTCCCCTACCTCTACCACGACCACGACCTCTACTATGTGAGCCACGATCATTTAGAGTTAGCTTTGACTCTAATGCTTGTTCCAAGACTATGAAACCAGTCTTCTTTTGCATGCGTTGCTCATGAACTTGGAGGGATCCCAAAAGCTCCTCTATTGAGATCTCCTTCAAATTCTTAGACTCCTCAATTGCCGCTACCACGTGCTCAAACTTTGATGTTAGGGATCGTAGCAATTTCTCCATCACTCGGATGTCCTCCATCTTCCCTCCATTTCTCCTCATTTTATTCACAATTAGAAGTAATCGTGAATAATAATCGGAGATTTTTTCTTCATCTTTCATTTGAGCGGCTTTAAGATCGCCCCTCAAAGTTTGAAGGTGAATTCGCTTCACTTGCTCGACTCCTTTGTAGATGGTAGCAAGGATTTCCATGCTTCCTTGCTCGTCGTTGCTTCGGCAACTCTCTCGAAGGTAGACTCGTCCAACCTTTGATAGAGTAGAAAACGAGCCTTGCTATCCTTCTTTCTTTGCTCTTTAAGAGCCTTCTTCTCTTCGGCGGTGTAGGCGGCTTCTACCTCCGGTGTGGGTTCCTTAAACCCATCAAAGATTAGCTCCCACAACTCTTGAGAACCAAATAGAGCTTTCATCTGAATTGACCAACTCTCATAGTTATCTTTTAATAACTGGGGCACTTGTGGATTGATGAGATTGTTGGTGGAGGCCATGAGGAAAAGAGGAAATGAAACAAAAATTGAATTGGCTCTGATACCAATTGTTGTATACTAGTCTACGGACTAATATACTATAATCTAAAATTTTAAGTGGAGAATAGATCTTATTCAACTTTTCTTTCTTTCTTGCTTACTTTCTTGATTAAAAAACAAAGAGATACACTAGCCTTTTATAGGCAAATGACAATAATGCATATATGACTCTTTAACTTCTCCAATTCATGGTGACTTTTCATTTCTCCAAATTGATGATGACTCTTCATTCCTTCTAATTGAAGATGATGACTCTTTATTTCTCTCAATTGATGATGACTCCTAATTGATGATGATGATTCTTCATTTCTCCTAATTAAAGATGATCACTTTTTATTTCTCTCAATTGATGATGACTCCTAATTGATGATGATGACTTTTCATTTCTCCTAATTGAAGATGATGACTCTTTATTTCTCTCAATTGATGATGACTCTTCATTTCTCCTAATTGATGATGATGACTCTTCATTTCTCTAAATTGATGATGATGACTCTTCATTTCTTATGGTCTCTTCTTCTTTCAAAATTAATGTCATAAAGACATTTTTATTTGATATTCCAACAGTTCTCCCTCTAACTTTGCCTTGATCCACTATCAAATCAGTAGGCTGCTTTGATTCTGACTAAATGAGAGACCTTTACCTCTTTCAACTTTTGTACAGGTTTGAAGGTAGACTTTTGTGATGATATTGTTGCCGTCCATCATCCTTTTAACCGATTCTTGACAAGCAGTTTGTGTTCTCCTTTGATCTGCCACTTGCTTGAATGCATGGAATCTTAGGTTGCTTTCCTTTGAACCAAGTCTCCATATTTTGCTAAACAACCAATGGATGTTATTACAGAAACAGAAAGCGAACAGCCTGCTGATTAGAACACTATTGAAGCTTTCCGATGATGCCTCATGTGGAGTTCAAAAATAAAATTAAAAGTATAAATTGATAAAAAGGATGCCTCCATGCCACTCTAGAATGATCTCTGTCTGCAGTATGTTAGGCTTTCTTACTGCCTTGAACCACAAAGCAAGCGTGCGCGCTCACACACACGCACTCAACAATTTTAAGTTTATGCTGCAAATGGCCCTGGTCAGACTTTTTGTTCACAGGTGAGTGTACACCATCATCTGCAATTGACAAATTGTTGATAACAAAAATATTATCTTGCTTTTTTTTAGAACAAGCTAGAGGTTACCCTCAAGCATAACACACATCTTTCACAAATGTCCAGACCCGAAGGGATTCAAACCGGTGACCTCTGGGAGCAAACCCAGAGCCTAACTGACGGGTCAACTTCGGGGGACAAAAAAAATTATCTTGCTTAATTTGATGTAGGAGAACAGAGCAGAAACAAGCGAGACGGATTGTGTTGTCGACAGTCAAAACATGGCATGTCGACATGCGCGGCTCAGTCTGTCGACAAGGCTTTCCCGAGAGTTGTGGCTATACAGTCTGTCGACATGATCTTATGGCTGTCGACAGTCCTGTGCGTGTAAGTTGTATCCGACTCTGAGCAGGAGTTGATTTTTGAGCCTAATTTGAATTCCAATTGGTTTATTTTTTCTTTCATATAATTAAGTTTTCTAATTAGAGTAGTATTCCTTTTTTATTTGCCTATATAAGCCCATTGTATCTTTGTTTTTAGAATTCAACTTTGATTATTAATTAAATTCAGTATTCCTCTTTAATTGCTCGTGGATTCGAGTTGGTTACTCATTGCTCGTGAATTCGAGTGCTTTGCTCGTAGATTCGAGTGCTTTTCCCACCTGAAGGTATCTTTTAGGGTTCATTGGCACTAAAATGAGATTTAGTCGGTGTTTTCGCTTTCTTGTTTGTGTCAAGTGGTATCAGAGTTTCGACTACTTTCCGGCAATAGTAGGAGACGGCGACAGATTGCAAGATGTTTTCACAAGGATATGCATTGTTGAAGGGAAGATCAATCTTTGATAGTGTGGTTCAAGAACTCAAGAGATTGTCCCTCAAGATCGACGATCAAGATCTGGTTGATGATACGTACCAAAGCGAATGAGATTGTTCATCAAGTAATCTTCATTTACCCCTCTACCCTTAAATCCATCACAACAACAATCACCAAATCAGCCACGACCACCCTCTCATAAACCACCACCAAACCAAACACCTCTACTACAACCACCTCCTTATCAACCACCACCACATCATCCGCCACCAAAATATCTCTACAAAATCCTCAATTTGATGAATTCTTCAACGAGGAAGAATTGCATAATCCCATCTATTAATACGATGATTTTGAAGATAAGTGATGGCCTATGAGAGACAAATGAGGTCGCTAATCCTAATCTAAACAGGGAAAGCAGATTTTTTAATCCTAACAGGGGAGGTAGATTTCCTTATCCTAATTATGATAGGAAAGAAGGTTACCAAAGTCCTAATGAGTAAGGTTGATATTTCTTTTTTTAGTGAGAATCTTGATATTGAATTCTTCTTGGATTGGATTTATGAAATGGATTAGTTCTTTAACATGGCTTATGTTCCCATGAAAAACAAGTTAAGTTTGTGACATATATGCTCAAGGGAGGAGCGGTCGCATGGTGGGATTAATTGTACTCACAAGGAGACGTCAGGGCAAGCCACTCATGGTGACATAGTGACGCATAAAACAATTGCTTGAAGGTAGATTCCTTCCACCTGAATATCAACAAATTTTTTACAATCAATTTGAGTATTGTCAGCTAAGTACAATGACTGTCACAGCATACACAGAGGGGTTCTATCACCTAGCATTACACTGCGATTTAGTTATGATGGAGGAACAACAAACGACAAAAAATTAGTGGCCTAAAGTACCCTATTCAAGAATGTGCGACCCTTCACAATGTATTCTCCGTTGATGAAGCCCATAACAAAGCATTGAAAGCCGAGAGGTTACAAAGTAGAGCTTCACCTTTCAGGCGCTCAACACCATTTGAAAAGTCAACGAGTGACACAGGAGTTCATTCGAGTTCCACATCAGTTGCTCAACTGTCGGCCTGTCAACCAACCAACACGAATGCATTCGCACCAGCAATAACAACTGCCACAACTGCAAAGAGCGAGGAGAATCCCTATGTCAAGCCCGGAGTTCGCAAGTGCTATAGGTGTGGAGAATTTAGACACATGTCTAATGAATGCCCTAAAAGGAAGCAAGTCAATTTGACGGATTATAAAGATGATGGGGAGGAAGAGGTCGAGATTGAGGATCTAGATGAAACAAACCTTGTTGGAGAGCAAGGAGACTCTGTAGCTTGTGTTATTCAGAGATTGCTATGCAATCAGAAGGCCCTGACACTGCTCAGTGACATCAAATTTTTTACTCAAGATGCTCGATTAAGAACAAGGTATGCAACCTCATCATTGATAACAGAAGCTGCGAGAACATCGTGTCTAGAGTACTTGTAGAACACTTGAGGCTAGAGATGGAGTCACATCTTCATCTTTATACTATTGGTTAGATCAAGAAGGGCCTCTTCATCAAGGTAACTGATCTATGTCATATTCCTATTTCAAGTAGCAAATTCTATCAAGATTCTATTACTTGTGATGTTGATATGGACACATGTCATATTCTTTTGGGGAGACCATGGCAGCATGATGCTGATGCCACCCACAGAGAAAAGATGAGCATCTATATGTTCAATTGGAAGGGCAAAAGAGTAGTCATCAGACCGATTTCACTTACTCCATGACTTATAAATGAAAAAGAGCCAAAATTCACATCCATATGCAATCGAGGCGAGTTTTTGGTGGAATCAAAGGAGACTAAGCAGATATTTGCTTTAGTCGTAAAAGAAGTTACTCAAACCGCTAGAATTTCCATGAAAATGAAATCATTGTTGGAAGAGTTTAATGAAGTTGTTCATGATGAGCTTCTAGAAGGTTGCCACCCATGAGAGATATTCAATACCACATTGATCTTGTCCCGGAGCTAGTCTACCTAATCTTCCACACTGATGAATCCTAAGAAGAGTGAAGTTCTCAAGGAAAAGGTTGATGAGTTGATACACAAGGGACACATTAGGGAGAGTATGAGTTCATGTGCGGTACTGACTCTTTTAACACCAAAGAAGGATGAAAGCTAGCGCATGTGTGTAGATAGCCAAGCAATCAACAAAATCACCATTCACTACAAATTTTTCATACCTTGACTTGATGATATATGGATAGATTGGGAGGTTCGTGCATGTTTTTGAAGATTGATCTCAGGAGTGATTACCATCAAATCCGCATTAGGCCGGGAGATGAATGTAAAACAACTTTCAAGACTCCGGAGGGATTATTCGAGTGGATGGTTATGCCCTTTGGACTATCCAATGCACCTAGTACTTTATGAGATTGATGAATCAGGTGCTCAAGCCATTCCTAGGGAAGTTTGTGGTTGTTTACTTTACTGACATCGTTATCTACAGTTCGAGACTGAGCATATGAAACATCTATGGGAAGTGTTGACGATTTTACAAGCCAATGAGTTATACATCAATTTGAAGAAGTACAATTTTATGACTACAAGTTTTATATTCTTGGAGTTCGTAGTTAGTTCTCAAGGGATTCATGAGAACGAAGAGAAAATAAGAGCAATATGAGATTGGCCTGTGCCCAAAAGTGCCACAGAGGTGACAAGTTTTCATAATTTAGCTACTTTCTACTGGCGTTTCATCTGAAATTTTAGTAGTTTGGTAGCACCTATTACCGATTTCTTGAAGAAAGGTTCTTTTTTTTTGGACTACAGCAGCATATGAGGCATTCACACTAATCAAGGATAAACTTACCCATGCACCCACTCTAACTTTTTTAGATTTCGAGAAGGTATACGAGTTAGATGTGATGCTTGTGGTGTTGGTATTGTGGCAATTCTTTCACAAGAAATAAGACCTATTGCTTTCCTAAGTGAAAAGTTGAATGAGGCAAAACATAAATGGTCTACATATGAACAAGAGTTGTATGCAGCTTATCGTTCTTTAAAGATATGGGAGAGCTACCTTATTGCTAATGACTTTGTGCTATATTCAGATCATCAATCACTCCAACACTTCAAGAATCAGAAGCACATTAGCAAAATGCATGCACAATAGGTATTTTATTTGAGCAATTCAACTTTGTAATATGATACAAATTCAGGGTCGACAGCAAAGTTCCTGATGCAGCAAGTAGAATGGTACAATTATTGATTACTTTACAAAATGAGATCATTGGGTTTGACTTCTTGAATGGGTTATATGAGTAAGATGAAGACTTTAAAGAAATTTGGAAAAAGTGTTTGGCAAGGCAACTCGTGAAAGACTACCATATTATGGACGGTTTTCTTTTCAAAGAAAATCAGCTATGTGAAGGACAAGCACAAAATACGGGTTTGTATACACCTTTGCCCGTTCCTAAAGATATTTGGGAAGATTTGAGTATGATTTTCGTGTTGGGACTTCCCCGTACAGAAAAGGGAGTGGATTCAATTTTCGCTGTGGTAGATTGATTCTCCAAGATATCAAACTTTATTCCTTACCGCAAGACTTTCGATGCACTACATATGGCTAAATTGTTCTTTCAAGAAATTATGAGATTGCATGGTGTGTCAAGTTTCATAATTTCAGATCGAGATAGCAATTTCTTGACTATTTTTTGGACTACCTTGTGGCGGAGATTTGATATATCATAGCAGCACGACACATCCTCAAACCGATGGACAAAACAGAAGTTGTCAATCGCACTTTAGGCAATTTGCTGCAAAGCATTTGTGAAGACAAAGTAAGAGCATAAGATTAAGCTTTGCCCAAAGGAGAGTTTGCATATAACAATAGTTTCAAGTTCAACGGGTATGTCACTTTTTTTCAATTGTCTATAGGAGGGTACCTCATCATCTCCTTAATTTAACTAAACTACCAATTGGTGAGAAGCTTAGTAATGTTGCTAGCACTATGGAAGAACAAGTTATAAATGTACAAGAACAAGCTCGATTGAAGATGAAAAAATCTAATGCAAAATATAAAATAGCAGCTGACAAGAAGAGGCGAGAGAAACTCTTTGAGGAAGGAGATATGGTGATGGTATACTTGAGGTGAGAGAGTTTCAACTGAATCATACAACAAGCTGAAGCTAAAGCAATATGGACCTTTAAAGTTTGTAAAGAAGATTAGTGATAACGCTTATGTTATGGATCTTCCAAACGATATGATGATGTTCAAGACATTCAGTGTAGCGGACCTTTATGACTATCACCCTATCGAGTAGCTATATCCACGCTATAACTTGAGAATGAGTTCTGTTGGCCCAAAGGCCCATCACTCTAGTTTTGATGATGATCAACTCATGTAGTTATGTTAACTAATGATCTTGTGTTTAATTAGTGACAGATTTGTTATCAAGATCTTAGTAGGTGTGGAGCTTCAACAAAGGATTTAAAGTCATGTTTTGGAGCTTACACTGGTTTGATTCACGAGCCTATGCATCAATATCACATCAAGTACTCAAGAGGAGTCGAGCTCGTTGGATTGCATTTAGACCAAGTCAAGAAGATGAGAAGACTTCAAGGGAAGACTTCAAGATCAAGACTTGTGTCTAGGTATAAGATTTTTGTTTTAGATAAAATGTAAAGGATAGACTAGTTGGTGGATTGCTCAAGTATATATCACACACACACTCTTGATAGTTTTGTTTACAAAAGATTTTCATTTTGGAAAACGCATGTTTGGTTTTTAGAATTTCTTATATACATATCTTTTAACCAAAATCATGTTTAGAGCTTAATGTCAAAAACTTAGATATTTCATCTTATTTGTGTAGTGGATCATATCCATACACACAATGCTTTAATGAGTTCAAAATATCTAGTTTTTATTTAAAGGAGTTTTTGGAAAAACAAGATTTTGAAAAATACAAGTTTTCAATTGAGCCAATATTTTCATATTACAAAAATAGTCCAAATCCTTTATAACATGCCTTGATTTTGTGCAAGCATGTTTGTTTATCAAAGTATATTGGTAAAACTATTTTTGTAGATTTTTAAGTATTTTATGAGATTTTATTTGAGCCAAATAGACAAACTTTTTAAATCCCAGATTTATGTTTTCTGGCTTCAGCAAGTCGACTGTATAGTCGACTATACCTGAAGTCGGTCGACCGGCTCGGTCGACCTACGTGCACGGACGTGCACGCCTTGACCTGGCAGATGGTCGGTCTGCCGACCCAGTCGACCGGAACTGAGAGCAGTGCTCTCTGTTCTTTTGGGTCGACCGGGCGGTCGACCGGAGGCTTCAACGGTCTGATTTTTGACCGTTGGCGGTCGACTGACAGGTCTGACAGACCCCAACGGCTAGTTTTGACAGCCTATAAATTTGGGGGTTTGGTCATTGTTTTCAATAAGATTTTGGAGAAGTTTTAGAGCCAGTTTTTCCTACTCTTTTCAGAGGTTTTTCTCCACAAAATTTAGAGCCAATACTTCCAATTAAAAGGAGAGTTTATCAAGAGTGTTTGAAAAGAGATTTTATTGAGTTTTCCTCCACCATCTCTTTCCTAGTTTTCTCACACAAACACTTGAGCCATCCATTGCTATATCTACCTATAGGGATTTGTTGTGAGAGGATTTTAGGTGATCAAGAGTTGTGATCACCAAAGTTCTACTTTGTTCCTTTGAGAAGGCGGACGGTTGTGTTCGCATTGTTTCCGGTCCTAGTGAGGACTCGGTTGTTTCGGGTTCGGGTGCGAACTCTCTTATTTGAGGTGCGGCCTCGGCGAGCCGGTGGGCTTGCGTTGTGTACGGACTAGGGAGTCCGAGAGTTGTAGGTGTTGCGGCACCGGGTGATCCATTGGGATCGAGCATAGTGGAAATCCTTCCTGTGTCAAAGGCGGAGATGTAGAGCAAGTGTGCTCGAACCTCGAAACAAATCTCTTGTGTTTGCGATTGCTCACTCTCTCTCTATCTCCTTTATATCTTGCATACTCTCATTGTCTATCTTTATATGCTTGATATATTCATTTGTGCTCATATTGTTATATACTTACTTGGGATTGTTTGCTAACACTTGTATTCAACCAAGAGAGCTAACGCGGCACCTCAACCCATTCAAGGGGAATCTAGAGGAGTTTGTCCAGAGCCCTTCACGGGGAATTCGGCAACACTCTTGTGTTATACGTGGTGTTTAGTTTAAAAAGTTTTATTAGGTCATAATTGTTTTAGCTTCCGCATCATTTGGCATTAAGTGACCATTAGATTAGCCATCACCTATTCACCCCCCTCTAGGTGAACCTTCAATTGGTATCAGAGCCAAGTGCTCTGAATTTGGGTCTAACAACCTAGAGTTAAAGATCCTCATTTTTAGGCTAATCAAAATATTTGTACACACACCATGGACTTCATGTCACCACCCACCTTTGACATTCTTAACATCCAAATTTGGAAGGTTAAGATGTCTATGTACCTCAAGGCCCTAGGCATTCATGTTTATCTTGCTACCACTAATGATTCATATGTTAATAATAGCAAGTACATTGAGGCTAATGCAAAAGCCCTACATGCTTTAAAGTCAACCCTAAATGATGATTATTTATCTAGGGTTTCTAACTTTGATTCGGCTTTTGTAGTTTGGAACACCCTCATCTCCCTTGGCGAAAAGGAACAATACTATGCGGGGAGTGACTCGGATGTTGGAAGCAACACCTCTAACAAGTGCTATATGGTTCAAGGGGATAACCCCCTTGAGGTAACTACCGAATCCGAGGATGAGGACATGTCATATGATGAGCTTACCACTTTTTGTCAACTCCTACTTGAGAAATATGACATGATTAAGAAAGATAATAAAAATTTGAAAAAGAAGTTTGATTGCATGCATATAGAAAATGATTCATTTAGAACTAAGATTGCATGCTTAGAAAAAGAAAATAATGTTTTGAAAAATGAAAATGTTTCCCTTATGTCTAAATTAAATGATTTGTGTGAAGGGAACACTATTTTGAAGGATAAAATTGATTTGGTGGAAAAACAAAAAGAAATTATTTTACAAGAAAATAACTCTTTAAAAAGAAAATTTGTTGAAAAAGAAAAAGAATTTGTTTCAAAAAAGAAAAAGAAAAATGATTTTATATCTCATCATGCTTTACATGCCACCACTAACGAGATTAAAGATTTGAAAAATAAAATGGATTGTTTGAGTTCGACCTTGAACTCTTGTGCATTTAACCATACTAGGTTGGAGTTAATGTTTCAAAGAAACAAACTCCACACATTCATGCACAACATCATCATGCATATGCTTATGTTGCACGCCACGATCATACACATACACATAAGTATCCTAAGGAGTACAAGTGTACACATTGTGGCCGCAAAGGCCATTTAGCAAAATTTTGTTTTGATAAGTTGCATGTTTTAAATTTTGCTAATCATAAAAATGTTTGGGTGCTTTACAAAGCTAACCCCCAAGGACCCAAAAGAAAATGGGTAACAAAATCCCCACCTTTGGTTTTTGATGTAGGTGAGGGCTCTCACAAGACGTGAGAGATTTGGTGCCTTGGTGGTGGTTGCACGTGGACTAGACGGACATATTTTTGATGCACCGCTATCAAGGAGATATGGTGATGGTATACTTGAGGTGAGAGAGTTTCAACTGGATCATACAACAAGTTGAAGCTAAAGCAATATGGACCGTTAAAGTTTGTAAAGAAGATTAGTGATAACGCTTATGTTATGGATCTTCCAAACGATATGATGATATTCAAGACATTCAGTGTAGCGGACCTTTATGACTATCACCCTATCGAGTAGCTATATCCACGCTATAACTTGAGAATGAGTTCTGTTGGCCCAAAGGCCCATCACTCTAGTTTTGATGATGATCAACTCATGTAGTTATGTTTACTAATGATCTTGTGTTAATTAGTGATAGATTTGTTATCAAGATCTTAGTAGGTGTGGAGCTTCAACAAAGGATTTAAAGTCATGTTTTGGAGCTTACACCGGTTTGATTCACGAGCCTATGCATCAAGATCACATCAAGTACTCAAGAGGAGTCGAGCTCGTTGGATTACATTTGGACTAAGTCAAGAAGATGAGAAGACTTCAAGGGAAGACTTAAATATCAAGACTTGTGTCTAGGTATAAGATTTTTGTTTTAGATAAAATGTAAAGGATAGAGTAGTTGGTGGATTGCTCAAGTATATATCACACACACACTCTTGATAGTTGTAACGGTCCCAGATTTCTTAAATCTTCAATTAAGATAATCATTCTTTTAAACAGGTAGATCAACATAATCATATCCAGATTCTTAAAATTTCGGCAGCACCTCCTTTGTAAATACTGATATGCCCAATATACATTACCACTCACAAAGATTTCGGCCAACATCAGCCTACTTAAGGAAATACAATGACATAAACCCGAGAGCACCCCTCTCGGCTCCATAAAGTAAGGCAATGCTAACATCTTATCTTACTTATCCGGAATATCACAAGTAAGCTCCTTTCTACACCAATCCATCCAAAGATCTACTACTCGAATGTAATACACATCTAATAATGCTATGAATATATATACAATAAGAAAAATTATCTAAAATGAACATTATTCAATACTTTCATTCATAAGAATTTCTTAGCAAGCGACCAAAGTATGCTTGGCCTCAGTCTCCTCGTGACCTGAAAATACGAAACTGGAAGAGGGTGAGCTCAACAGCTCAGTGAGAGAGGACCAAAAGAGCATCAAGGAAAGAATCACAAGTAAGGAGCATATATTTCTTCAACAACTATGGTAAGTATGGATGGATAAAATGATCAAAGGAAAAGCAATAACAAGGGAAGAGCGATATATCAAAACGAGTAATTGAACCATTATCTATATATCCTGAGAGAAGGTTCAACCTTCAAGTAATTGATTCTCCTTAACTTTATTTAGAGTCTCAGTCGCAGACTTCCTGTTTTATAAGTTACAGCAGCATACTCAGCTATTTTTAATTGGTGCAAATTTATCTTGTACACTCGCGGCAAGTGTCATCCACGGAATCATATAACTTACATAAAGCACATCAACATACGTTCAAATTTTTATATAGTTATCTATCCCGATGATACAATATCACCTCCCACTTCTACGAATGTTATTGCTTGTTCAAGTAAATGAATGATACAAACACATCACCCGACTATCATCACACATGATTGATGGATAA
The DNA here is from genome assembly GCA_038442645.1 of Agave tequilana. Lineage (NCBI taxonomy): Eukaryota > Viridiplantae > Streptophyta > Magnoliopsida > Asparagales > Asparagaceae > Agave > Agave tequilana. The sequence continues at coordinate 152,708 of JAVJIF010030501.1, read as the reverse complement.
TATCATACATGATTCATAGGTACATACGGATTTCAAATGAATTGTGATATACAACAGTAACCCCGTCTTCCCCCTCCTACCGGCTCCCGCCCGGCCCCTTCCTCCTATGTAAATATATAATATAACGGTACCCCGTCTTCCCCCTCCTACCGGCTCCCGCTCGGCCCCTTCCTCCTTTATATAAGCATGTGTATAAACATATCATAACACAATAACACCGTCTTCCCCCTCCTACCGGCTCCCGCCCGGCCCCTTCCTCCGATATGTAAATATATGATATAACGGTACCCCGTCTTCCCCCTCCTACCGGCTCCCGCTCGGCCCCTTCCTCTTTATAAGAATGCAGCATGTGTGTGCGTGAAACATACTCAGATAACAATCAATATATATCTCAACGTTCACAGAGCATTAATCTATTGTGATAATTTACTTTATAGCTTATCACTGTATTTCAAAGGCATGCATATACAAACATTTCAAGCTAACACTGTAGGTGTCTACTCCATGTATATGGGTCGAGTTCTGATTCACAGTACTTATATATAACCTTCTAGATCGTGCTACTAGTATTTATAGCCCCAATGTGACATACACAGTCAAAGAAACGTATAAATTCTCAGGTGCATATACATTTTCTAACATACAGGTTAACCATATATATGTACTTCATTCAACAATACCCTAGGCAATTATTTTGTCATGCTCGATACCCGATATCTAGTCATACCATTGGAATTCTCAATTCACACATTCAATAACATGGTTAATGAAGTAGAATAATCCACCACACTGTGTACTTAGTCTTAGCACACTAGTTAACTAGGTAGTTCAATTCTCATTAACATTCATACTTAGTCGAGTCTTGTAGTTGAAAAAAAAAGATTCTCATTTTATGCATTTAATATTTGATTGGTATAGTCGACGAATTGTAAATTCAGCCAGAGTTTAACATACATGACAATAATAGTTCACCCCAGGTCACCCGAGGTAACCCTCCACATACACATAAACCATTAATGTACAACGATTTGTCATTAGTCCATTATTAGTATTCAAGTCTAAGCTCATTCCTGCTGGTTACTCATTCTTCAGTTAAATCAGAGTTCTCTTTCACTTATAAATACAACTTATATATATAAAATCCCTACGTGTAGTTCCAGTTTAATATTTGGTTACCATGCAGTAGGCATTATCACCTGGCTCAAATTGTGACTTCCGGGTAAGTTTTAAATCTTACCAAAGGTTTATTTCATCGGACGTAAAGATAAGCGTACTTGGGAGCTACAGAAAATCTCTAGTGTATGAAGTAATCGCTACACGGTACTCGGTCAAAACTACATGGTTAACTGCACGACACCATTATTCACTTCCTAACCTTCCAATATGAATGTGTAAATATCCATTGTTCTTCGTATGGGGTGTGAGAACTCCACTTTCCGAAAATCTAGTACATGGTCACAGGGTATAAAGGCTTTACAACTTCAGAATTCATTTTAAACCTGTTTTCTATCTAGATAAACTTCTAATTATTCTTAAATTCTCAAGGGGAAATGCCAAGGTCATGTATACTCACACGCAACAAGTGTCAAGGTTTAAATGCAGTATCAGGGATTAAATCCACTGCAAGATGTCTCACAAAGGCAAGCACCAGAATCCTAGTTAGACATAAAACCGTACCTTATATTCATATATATATGTGTGCGAAACTATAATTAATGAGACATTGCCTATAGGTGCTACTAAAATAGGCAGACTAAAGCATTTGTGCCCTTTCTTCTAATATGTTCACGTTCAAATTTTTACCGCTTAGGTGACATATCACTTTCAATCCATAAGACTTTAACTATAATTAAAATCAGTCTTCCTCTGGCTATCGTGCTTCAATTCACATCTTCCCTTACTCTCCACTATAACATAATAATTAATGCATATTGTCTACCAATTACAATAGTTTGAAAAGGGCTAAACCATAACCAAATCGAGCCTGGAATTATCTCCAAAATTTAATCCATACTCCAAAACTCTAAGTTCTCCATCGCCTTTGTTGGTAGCCACGACCAACACCAATAGCGATCAACTTTTGTCCTTGCACTAGTAACATAACATATGTTGAATTTTGCTTGTAAGCAACCATTCTCAAATTTATCAAATCCTAGTCATAATTGAACCGGAAGCACTTGACGTGCAGGTTATACTATACTTATAACCAAACAAATAGAAGAAGAGATAAGAACATTTCCAAATGATTTCATTTCCCCGATGGAGTTTAACGGAGTAGCAGAAGGATCATAAAGATTCAGCTGTCAACTTATTTACTAAAGCATATATGCATAAAAAAAATCCCCCGGATCTTGAAGTTATCAAGTGACACGCTCATCTATGGGCTTGCACATAAATAAATTCTCATGAACTATAAACTGCGTAACCTCGGCTTAATCATGCTTTTCTCTTAAGATGAAAATTTCCCGTTTACCATGAAAGATATAAGCCAAAAGAATTTTCATTAAACAATAATGCAACACTCCTCACTAGCATACTATTGGTACTTTAATGTAGGACAATTCCCTCCCAATTTTCGTTTCACATATATTCTCAACTTAACATATTTCTCCATTTTAAATAAACAATCTTTATAATACTAATCCCTTGTCTCTATATACATCTTACAGAATTTAGAAGTCTTGCACCTCTCAAGAAATCAATTGGCGGGGAAATACTAGATTATTCACATAACTTTCCAATCATGCATCAACTACGAATCTCAACATAGGTCGAAAGAATTTGTCTCTAACAAACTGTTAGTTTTAAGTGCACACGGAACAAGCGCCTGTGTGGCCAAGCGATAAATGTGGATACCAAGTGCACCATAATGCTCCTGATGGAAAACACCCTAAAGGGGATTATTGCCTAGTGAGAATCGACGCTTAAATTCTCCCTTTTTCATGCTAATTAATCCTTTCCAAATTCTTCATCAACAATTTTGTTGATCAGTACAATTCTCTAGTAATTATATATGATCTTATATACGTATAATGAAAGTCATCAAAGAACTCCGTTCCATATAATTTATAGTGACCTCTACCCCACCAAAAATACAAGCACTTGATTTATCGTATCTATATGATGTAATTAGAACTACACAACTCTAGAACTTAACCATGGTTGCATTCTATCAAAAGGTAAAACATCAATATGGTTAAGGACTTCAAATGATAAATTCTTAATTTTCTTAAGCTCGATTTGAGAGACAATTATGATCAGGGAAGAAAATTGTGTTGCCAAAAAAATATCAAAAATTTCTCTTGAAGGTCATGACAATGGGAGGAAGGTTCCAAATCCAAACCATCACTCCATTTCCAATAACTCGGTCGAAAGGATCCTCCATCCACACCAATGACAGAATTTTATAAATAGACAAGAGTGAATATCAAAGGACTTCAATTTGAAACAAATGTTAAATCTGAAACAAGGCGACTCCCTCACCTCATCCGTCGATCGTCGTCCGCCGCGCCGTGCCGCTCGCCGTCGATCTGGCCGCGGCTCCGGCCGCGCAGGCCGCGCCGGGCCGCGCAAGGCCGTGCCAGGCCGCGTCCTGGCCGCGCGCCTGGCCGCGTCCTGGCCGCGAGCCTTGGCCGCGCGCCTGGCCGCGTGCCTTGGCCGCGCGCCTGGCCGCGTGCCTTGGCCCACGCTGTCGCCGACCTGCAAGAGAGAGAGAGAGAGAGAGAGGGAGGAAGAGAGAGTGTGTTCTCAGATTTGGGGTTTTTTTTTTGTTTCTCAGCCAACGAAAGGGAAGAAGGAGAAGTGGTTATTTGGGGAAAAATAGAGTTAGGTTAAATTAGTAATAGTTATTTTCCTATTTAATAATTTTCCTAATAACACAAATTGACACCTCTCCCTCCAATTTCCAAGACTTCCTATAAAGTCTCCACCTCATTTTTCTTTTGCCCTAAAGTTGCCAACAATTCACCACATATAATGTTATTTTGAGAATAAATTGTATTTAGGTATAGGTATTATGATTTAGGTATTTATACTCTCAAGTATTATACCATTACTAAATAAGTACCAATACTTAGTATTAAAAAATGGGCAATTGAGTATACTAATGCACATCTATTTAAATACTTCCAACTAATTCATTTCAAATTTCCCTGATAAATTTTTAAATTTATTATCACATAAATATAACCAAATCAAAATTTCCTGATATTCTTTATAATCTCAATAATCCAAGAATATAGTATTAAATCAGGGTTGAAAAATTCGGGGTGTTACAATAGTTTTGTTTTTACAAAAGATTTTCATTTTGGAAAACACATGTTTGGTTTTTGGAATTTCTTATATACATATCTTTTAACCAAAATCATGTTTAGATCTTAATGTCAAAAACATAGATATTTCATCTTATTTGTGTAGTGGATCATATTCATACACACAATGCTTTAATGAGTTTAAAATATCTAGTTTTTATTTAAAGGAGTTTTTGGAAAAATAAGATTTTGGAAAATATAAGTTTTCAATTGAGCCAATATTTCCATATTACAAAAATAGTCCAAATCCTTTATAACATGCCTTGATTTTGTGCAAGCATGTTTGTTTATCAAAGTATATTGGTATAAAACTATTTTTGTAGATTTTTAAGTATTTTATGAGATTTTATTTGAGCCAAATAGACAAACTTTTTAAATCCCAGATTTCTGTTTTCTGGCTTCAGCAAGTCGACTGTATAGTCGACTATACCTGAAGTCGGTCGACCGGCTCGGTCGACCGACGTGCACGGACGTGCACGCCTTGACCTGGCAGATGGTCGGTCTGCCGACCCAGTCGACCGGAACTGAGAGCAGTGCTCTATGTTCTTTTGGGTCGACCGGGCAGTCGACCGGAGGCTTCAACGGTCTGATTTTTGACCGTTGGCGGTCGACCGGGCGGTCGACCGACAGGTCTGACAGACCCCAACGGCTAGTTTTTGACAGCCTATAAATTTGGGGGTTTGGTCATTGTTTTCAATAAGATTTTGGCGAAGTTTTAGAGCAGTTTTTCCTACTCTTTTCAGAGGTTTTTCTCCACAAAATTTAGAGCCAATACTTCCAATTAAAAGGAGAGTTTATCAAGAGTGTTTGAAAAGAGATTTTCTTGAGTTTTCCTCCACCATCTCTTTCCTAGTTTTCTCACACAAACACTTGAGCCTTCCATTACTATATCTACCTATAGGGATTTGTTGTGAGAGGATTTTAGGTGATCAGGAGTTGTGATCACCAAAGTTCTACTTTGTTCCTTTGAGAAAGCGGACGGTTGTGTTCGCATTTTTTCGGGGTCCTAGTGAGGACTCGGTTGTTTCGGGTTCAGGTGCGAACTCTCTTATTTGAGGTGCGGCCTCGGCGAGCCGGTGGGCTTGCGTTGTGTACGGACTAGGGAGTCCGAGAGTTGTAGGTGTTGCGGCACCGGGTGATCCATTGGGATCGAGCATAGTGGAAATCCTTCGTGTGTCGAAGGCGGGGATGTAGAGCAAGTGTGCTCGAACCTCGAAACAAATCTCTTGTGTTTGCGATTGCTCACTCTCTCTCTATCTCCTTTATATCTTGCATACTCTCATTGTCTATCTTTATATGCTTGATATATTCATTTGTGCTCATATTATTATATACTTGCTTGGGATTGTTTGCTAACACTTGTATTCAACCAAGAGAGCTAACGTGGCACCTCAACCCATTCAAGGGGAATCTAGAGGAGTTTGTCCAGAGCCCTTCACGGGGAATTCGGCAACACTCTTGTGTTATACGTGGTGTTTAGTTTAAAAAGTTTTATTAGGTCATAATTGTTTTAGCTTCCGCATCATTTGGCATTAAGTGACCATTAGATTAGCCATCACCTATTCACCCCCCCTCTAGGTGAACCTTCAATTGGTACCAGAGCCAAGTGCTCTGAATTTGGGTCTAACAATCTAGAGTTAAAGATCCTCATTTTTAGGTTAATCAAAATATTTGTACACACACCATGGACTTCATGTCACCACCCACCTTGACATCTTAACATCCAAATTTGGAAGGTTAAGATGTCTATGTACCTCAAGGCCCTAGGCATTCATGTTTATCTTGCTACCACTAATGATTCATATGTTAATAATAGCAAGTACATTGAGGCTAATGCAAAAGCCCTACATGCTTTAAAGTCAACCCTAAATGATGATTATTTATCTTGGGTTTCTAACTTTGATTCAGCTTTTGTAGTTTGGAACACCCTCATCTCCCTTGGCGAAAAGGAACAATACTATGCGGGGAGTGACTCGGATGTTGGAAGCAACACCTCCAACAAGTGCTATATGGTCCAAGGGGATAACCTCCTTGAGGTAACTACCGAATCCGAGGATGAGGACATGTCATATGATGAGCTTACCACTTTTGTCAACTCCTACTTGAGAAATATGACATGATTAAGAAAGATAATAAAAATTTGAAAAAGAAGTTTGATTGCATGCATATAGAAAATGATTCATTTAGAACTAAGATTGCATGCTTAGAAAAAGAAAATAATGTTTTGAAAAATGAAAATGTTTCCCTTATGTCTAAATTAAATGATTTGTGTGAAGGGAACACTATTTTGAAGGATAAATTGATTTGGTGAAAAAACAAAAAGAAATTATTTTACAAGAAAATAACTCTTTAAAAAGAAAATTTGTTGAAAAAGAAAAAGAATTTGTTTCGAAAAAGAAAAAGAAAAATGATTTTATATCTCATCATGCTTTACATACCACCACTAATGAGATTAAAGATTTGAAAAATAAAATGGATTGTTTGAGTTCGACCTTAAACTCTTGTGCATTTAACCATACTAGGTTGGAGTCAATGTTTTCAAAGAAACAAACTTCACACATTCATACACAACATCATCATGCATATGCTTATGTTGCACGCCACGATCATACACATACACATAAGCATCCTAAGGTGTACAAGTGTACACATTGTGGCCGCAAAGGCCATTTAGCAAAATTTTATTTTGATAAGTTGCATGTTTTAAATTTTACTAATCATAAAAATGTTTGGGTGCCTTACAAAGCTAACCCCCAAGGACCAAAAGAAAATGGGTACCAAAATCCCCACCTTTGGTTTTTGATGTAGGTGAGGGCTCTCACAAGATGTGAGAGATTTGGTGCCTTGGTGGTGGTTGCACGTGGACTAGATGGACATATTTTTGATGCACCGCTATCAAGGAGGTTTTGGTGGGAAAGACCACCATGTTTGGAGCTTTGGAGTTGGTAACGATCTCTAAACTCTTACTTTTTATGTACATGCTTTTTACATATATCATATTCATAGCATGTTCATGTTTTAATTGTTTTTGTACTTCATGTGGTAAAAACATGCTTAGATGTAGTTTTTATCAAAACTTGTATTATACATGTACAAATAGTGAGTTACATTTGTTTTATATATGTTTGCACTTCATGCTCATTTGTACCCACTATATGCACATGTATAGACTAGTTTTGATGATTCTCTCATTTATACATGCTTTGCCAAATTTTATGATTTTACTTCATGTATATGTATTTTAATTCAAATCTAATAAATATACATGTATATCCATTTTGAGTCTCTTGCCTTCATGCAAATACTATTAATAAACTCGTTTTATGTTTGGAATATGTATGTGTATTGTTAGGATTGGATAAATCATACATATACCTAGAAGTATGTTTTGTTTAATGAAAAATGAATTTTTCATGTTTATTTTGAGCTTTATTGATTATTTTCATGAAAAATACTAAACACATGACTTTTGAACACTCACACTTTATTTCTTTTGTCATGACTTTGATTCATGAACATATTTTTGAGCTTCATAGATCGAGTGTCAATTCTTGTATTTGGTATGATTCATGAAATACATATGCTTTTATTTCATGTTTGAAGGATCTTTAACTAGTTTTTCAAAAATTATTTTAACTAGTTATTGTTCTTCATTTGGTAGTGATTTTCAATGCTAAAATATTTTCAAATCTAATTTTTGAAAACCCCTACCATCAATGGGAGGATGGATGGGAGATCATGTTCATGTATGCTTTATGTGAAAAACATTTTAAACTTGAACCATGATTGGGTGGTAGTTATATGAGATATACACTTGATCTTATTGTTATTTCAATTGGTATCATTGGATTCTTTCAATTGGTATCTAAATTGATAATTTTTATATATACTCATATTTTGTTTTCTTATATATGTATGTATCAATTTCAATTGGTACATTTTTTTCATACATATATATATATATATATATATATATATATATATATATATATATATATATATATATATGATTTTCATGTGCTTAACTTTCAATTGGTTCACATTTTTAAAAGCACAAAGTTTATGATGAAAAATAAAATTTTTTTTGATCATTATGTTTAAATTGGTATCAATATGTTTCAACTTCATATTTGTTAAATTTCAATTGGTATCAATATGATTTACAATAATGATTATTTTCAATTTGGTATCTTAAAATTTGTTTGTTTTACAAAAGCTCTGATACCTTTAAAATTTTTGTTTAAGAAAAATTAAAAAAAATATTTTTTGATTTGTGTTTCTTATATGTAAGGAGAGCTTAACATCTCTTCTACATATAGATTCATGTTGAGTGTATTGTATATTTGAGGAGCTTGACAACTCTTCTTTATGTGATACACGTGTGTAGGGGGAGCTTCACATCTCCTCTTATGCATTACATAATATGTGTTATGTGAATTGGGGCTTGTCATCCCTTCTTCATGTAATGCATATGTGTAGGGAAGCTAACTTAACGTCTTCCTCTTCATGAATATATATCGCATATAACCTTTTATTGATATATTTGATTTGACCCCTTATTGATCTCTTTGTTCATGACAAAAAGGGGGAGAAAGATTTGATGATTTTGTTTTTACCTTAAACCCTTTGTTGATGATTGACAAAAAGGGGAGAGGTATTTGCTATATATGCATGTTTTTATTAAAGGATTTATGTTTATGCATACATGTTTTGTTTTGCAAATAGGAGAAAAAGAATTTAATTTGTTTTTATCTCCTTGATTTGCATACATGTCATGTGCTTCATTTCCATATTATATTGTTTATTGTTATGCATGAGTTAAGGGGGAGCTTCTTTGGAGCTTTACTTTAATCCATGCATATATAACTTCATGAGTTTCGTCATCATCAAAAAGGGGGAGATTGTTGGCCCAAAGGCACATCACTCTAGTTTTGATGATGATCAACTCATGTAGTTATGTTTACTAATGATCTTGTGTTTAATTAGTGACAGATTTGTTATCAAGATCTTAGTAGGTGTGGAGCTTCAACAAAGGATTTAAAGTCATGTTTTGGAGCTTACACCGGTTTGATTCACGAGTCTTGAATCAAGATCACATCAAGTACTCAAGAGGAGTCGAGCTCGTTGGATTGCATTTGGACCAAGTCAAGAAGATGAGAAGACTTCAAGGGAAGACTTCAAGATCAAGACTTGTGTCTAGGTATAAGATTTTTGTTTTAGATAAAATGTAAAGGATAGAGTAGTTGGTGGATTGCTCAAGTATATATCACACACACACTCTTGATAGTTTTGTTTTTACAAAAGATTTTCATTTTGGAAAACACATGTTTGGTTTTTGGAATTTCTTTTATACATATCTTTTAACCAAAATCATGTTTAGAGCTTAATGTCAAAAACTTAGATATTTCATCTTATTTGTGTAGTGGATCATATCCATACACACAATGCTTTAATGAGTTCAAAATATCTAGTTTTTATTTAAAGGAGTTTTTGGAAAAACAAGATTTTGGAAAATACAAGTTTTCAATTGAGCCAATATTTTCATATTACAAAAATAGTCCAAATCCTTTATAACATGCCTTGATTTGTGCAAGCATGTTTGTTTATCAAAGTATATTGGTAAAACTATGTTTGTAGATTTTTAAGTATTTTATGGGATTTATTTGAGCCAAATAGACAAACTTTTTAAATCTCAGATTTCTGTTTTCTGGCTTCAGCAAGTCGACTGTATAGTCGACTATACCTGAAGTCGGTCGACCGGCTCGGTTGACCGACGTGCACGGACGTGCACGCCTTGACCTGGCAGATGGTCGGTCTGCCGACCCAGTCGACCGGAACTGAGAGCAGTGCTCTCTGTTCTTTTGGGTCGACCGGGCGGTCGACCGGAGGATTCAACGGTCTGATTTTTGACCGTTGGCGGTCGACCGGGCGGTCGACCGACAGGTCTGACAGACCCCAACGGCTAGTTTTTGATAGCCTATAAATTTGGGGGTTTGGTCATTGTTTTCAATAAGATTTTGGAGAAGTTTTAGAGCCAGTTTTTCCAACTCTTTTCAGAGGTTTTTCTCCACAAAATTTAGAGCCAATACTTCCAATTAAAAGGAGAGTTTATCAAGAGTGTTTAAAAAGAGATTTTCTTGAGTTTTCCTCCACCATCTCTTTCCTAGTTTTCTCACACAAACACTTGAGCCATCCATTGCTATATCTACCTATAGGGATTTGTTGTGAGAGGATTTTAGATGATCAAGAGTTGTGATCACCAAAGTTCTACTTTGTTCCTTTGAGAAGGCGGGCGGTTGTATTCGCATTGTTTCGGGTCCTAGTGAGGACTCGGTTGTTTCGGGTTCGGGTGCGAACTCTCTTGTTTAAGGTGCGGCCTCGGCGAGCCGGTGGGCTTGCGTTGTGTACGGACTAGGGAGTCCAAGAGTTGTAGGTGTTGCGACACCGGTGATCCATTGGGATCGAGCATAGTGGAAATCCTTCGTGTGTCGAAGGCGGGGATGTAGAGCAAGTGTGCTCGAACCTCGAAACAAATCTCTTGTGTTTGCGATTGTTCACTCTCTCTCTATCTCCTTTATATCTTGCATACTCTCATTATCTATCTTTATATGCTTGATATATTCATTTGTGCTCATATTGTTATATACTTGCTTGGGATTGTTTGCTAACACTTGTATTCAACCAAGAGAGCCAACGCGGCACCTCAACCCATTCAAGGGGAATCTAGAGGAGTTTGTCCAGAGCCCTTCACGGGGAATTCGGCAACACTCTTGTGTTATACGTGGTGTTTAGTTTAAAAAGTTTTATTAGGTCATAATTGTTTTAGCTTCCGCATCATTTGGCATTAAGTGACCATTAGATTAGCCATCACCTATTCACCCCCCCTCTAGGTGAACCTTCAAGTTCTTTTGAAGACGAAGGGACTAATGTTGGAGAACAGAGCATAAACAAGCCAGATAGACCGTGTTGTCGACAAACAAAACTTGGCAGTTTGACAGGCGCGACTCAGTTTGTCGATAGGGCTTTCCTGATAGTTGAGGCTATATAGTCTGTCGACATGGTCCTATGACTGTCAGCAGCCCTGTGCGTGTCAGTTATATCTGATTCTGAGCAGGAGTTGGTTTCTTAGCCTGATTTGAATTCCTATTGATTTTATTTTTTTCATGTAATTAGGTTTCCTAATTATAGTAATATTTCTTTTTTATTTACTTATAAAAGGCCATTGTATCTTTATTTTTACGATTCAACTTTGATTATCAATTAAATTCAATTTTTCCTCTTTCAACTGCTCGTGGATTCGAGTTGGTTACTCTTTACTTGTGAATTTGTATGCTTTACTTGTGGATTTGAATGCTTTTCCTGTCTGAAGGTATCTTTTAGGGTTCGTTAGCGCTAAAACGAGATCTAACTAGTGTGGTTCGCTTTCTTATCTGCGTCTGGATTTGAGCACCTTACAAATTTAAATGTTATGTTCTTTTATTTGCAGATGTTGACAAGTGATTTTATTCCAAATATTTGGATGTGAGAATTACCTTGTCTGAGGTTAGCTGAACGGGATTCTATTTTGGTAGAATGATTATAAGGAGTGTCTCTAGAATGAGCCAAATGAACATTAATTTAGGATGATAACTGATTTAATATTTTTTACGTGTTTATGACGGAAAAACAAACGGTTTAGATTAGTAAATTTGAGATTTTTATTTAAATTAGATTCGGATAAATGTGATTGAGATTTAGAAGTTATTTGAATCTAAATTTGGATAGATTTAGTTGAGATTTGAGAGTTATTTGAATCTAAATATGGTTAGATTTGGCTAGATTTGGTGAAATTTTATGTTATCAATAATTGCACGTATAGTGCACGTGTTGTAGGCTATATATAACCATTTTGTGATCTTTGAAAAATTATTGAATGATTATGATAAAAAAAAATGAAGCTATTTGCTTTGGGTATTGATTTTGATCCCTCTGGATTGAATCATAGGGGTGTGAAAGCAAAATCCGGATTGCGATCCGCGATCATATCTTTCTTTTCTCTTGTTCTTCCTCAATTCTACAAAATCCCCACCACAAACCTTAAATTTCCCTCTGTCTCACATTAATTTGGTGTCTGAGTCGAATTTTCTGCTTTTCCCTTCCAAAAAATCCATTCAAATTTTTTTTACGGTTTCATGAATAGTAAATTTACTGCTCTATGAACAATAAATTACAGCAGTAAATTTACTGTTCACGGTTACTGTTCACAAGAGCGCAACCTCCGTTTCAGGCCCATTCGGAGTCCGTTTCGAGCTCTGTTTGAAGCGTTGGGTTCGTGACTGAGCCCAGAGCTATTGAGAAGAGTCGTAGCTAGAAGACAACAGGTTAGACCTTCACGAACTTCTATTTGGTGCATGTACCATTCTCGCAGTAGAAAATCGGCATTTCAGACCCCGTTTCCAGTCCGATTTGTGTCCAGTTCGAGCCATTAAGATTCTTGGGCAATTTCTGAACTTCTGTTCTGAAAATTTGTTCATAGAATTTTACTTCTGTAAAAAATATATAAATACTAAAGCTGGTGACAAAAAAGTGAAAAGGAATATGTATGCAGCTCTCTCATGTTTTTAGGAATCTGATGATCAGTATGTGTATGAGAAGTGGGAAAGTAATATGGAAGATTTCTTCAGCTATTTTATTCTAACATCTAAACAAAAGTGTCACTATGCGCAAATGAAGCTTGTTAAAAAAGTTTATTGTTGGACGAAAGGCAACCATATCGACTATCAATGTTGGTTTGTTTTAAAAGATCTTCTTCGTGCTTTGTATGCTCCACTCCTTTTGTATTCATCTGAGGAAGATTACAAAGAGTCAGAAGTTATTGTTGAACCAAAGCTAGAGCCAGAAATTGTTGATGAGCTAGATCTAAAGTTTTCAGTCCTTATTGATCTTGACGTTCTTGAGGAGTCAGGATCAGAAGTTATTGTTGAGTTGGGGCCCGTGCCAGAGTTAGAGTCAGAAGTGGAAGAGTTTCTTATTGGAACTCTTATAGATCTTCCAGCGGCGTCTATCATGGAGCTATTGTCGTCTTCGCCAGCTAAGAGGATTCCAATTTTCCTAGGATCACCTGACTTATACGATCCTTTGCAGATCTTTACAGAAGACAGAGTCACAGGAGATCAGGCTATTCAGGGTGCGAAGTAGGCCTGTCAATGGGTCGGGTGTGGACCCGGCCCGACCCGATTGAACAGGTATGGGAAGCGTTTTTCTGGACCTGGACCCGAATACCCATTTAACCGTTTAGCCGATAAGTAAATGGGTTGGGTATGCTTTTACTTGAACCATATCTGCTTTCCCGTATACCTGTTTCAAAACCCAAATATTAATATCTATTGAGAAAACCCTAGAATCCTATATCTCTCCACTTTCTCCTTTTCTCATCTTGCCTCTCCTGCCGCCTTCTCCCCTATGAAGTCTGAACCTCTCATCCTCCCTCTCCTCGTCGCCTCCCCTCTGGCTCTTACTCTCCTCACCGCACTCTCTCAGCCTCCCTCTCCTCGTTGCCTCATCGCCTCCCTCTCACTCTCAGCATCTCAGTTTCCCTTTCATCGCCGCCTCCCTCTTACTCGCTCAGTCAACATTAGGCCTCCGTTAGAAGGAGCCAGGCCGCGGTGCGAGTCTCAGCCATTTGGACTTTGCCTTTGCTAGCTTTGATTTTGTAAGTCATCCATTGTTTTATTTATTCTTCTCTCTATCTAAAGCACAAGTATCAATGATAACCTGTGCTTCTGAATAAGAAATGGAGATCTACTTCCATTTCTTGTTTTATGTTTTTAAATTTTTTTTTGGAGTTGAAAGTTAGGATTTTTAATGTTTTTTTTTTGACTAGATTTAATCTAATGTTTTAGGGTACTGTCTCAGATGTAGCTGAGGAGCGGTGGATTAGAGAGTTCTTCTCGTTCTAAGGCGAGATCCAGCACGTTGAGATTCGGAAGGTAAATTTTTTTTAATGTAGTTCTTGCTCATTGTTCATCATAATTCATAAGCTTTCAGTTTTATTGCTTTAGTGATTTCTTTAATAATAGTTACAAGAGTATTTATGGATCAAGTGAGGAGGCGCTTAGCCGCTTAATGTGTGCTGGTGAGATTTTTTTAATAATAGTTACATGTCAATGATTCTGAATTCTGTTTGTCTTCTTATAAAGAGTTTCCAAGAGTATTTACGTTATTGGGGTACATAGCCTGTCTTGTTATCCTGTGTCTTCCATGAACTCATTGTTCCTTTTGTTTAGTATAATTTTGCTGTCATTTTTAGGACAAAACTATGGGGTGGTTTGTTCATACGACTGCCAGAAGTTGTACAAAGTAGTTCTTTGGAAAATATATTTTTAGCTTCAAGCTCTTTTCATATGAGCATTTTAGTTGTATCTGTTTTGTGCTGTGATCTTCTATATGGCAATCATTTGCTTTAACTGCTGGCTTATGGAGTAAAGATGTTGTGTCTTCAGTGATATCTTAAATTTTTTTGCTGGTAATGTCTTCGACTATTTTGTTACTATTCTTGCTTTTGATCAGGCTTGTTAAATATTATAGCATTCAATGTTCAGGTGGCCTTGACAGGTAACTGAGTTATGATATCCCGTAATTCTAATTTCTAACTTTTAAATTGTATGTGTGTGTTTACATCTTGCATTTCTGATCCAATAAATGAAATAAGCATATTTCATCATAAGCTTTCAGTTTTAAACAGTCTTCTCTCTTTAAATTTTATTAAGGCATTGCTAGACACTTTTCCTTCTGCTTTCATTTTTTTTTTTTTATCTTCAACAATTTTCATGGCATTAATAAGCATATATTTTCAATGCATAGTTCAATTATTGAACCTTGTGTTGAAACTACAAATTACATGGCAATTAGATTAATGAGTCTGTACAAAGAATCCAAAGATTTAGCTTAATTGAGTAAGATATTATTCTGAACTATATATATTATTGATGATTTATGTCACAAGATAGCATGGTTTTTTATTTTAACTTAAATAAAGCTCATGTATAATAAGTTTTTCCATTCTAATCTTTATCCATGAGTTGTAACCTGTATGTGTTCTCAATGTTAGAAAAATATTGTCTCTGAATGTTAGAAAAATACTGAAATTTCTTCTTAAGACTAATTCACTAAATCTTTTACAATTTCAGGTTTACAAAAAATGTCGACCCCGAGTGCTACTGGATGGTCTGGACCAAGCGAGAATAGGCCTACAGGTAATGATGAAGTCGAAGTAAACCTCAAGACTGAAGAAAGTGCTTAGAATCAATCTCAAGATAAGAATTTGAAAAGGAAGAGAAAGTTTACTTCAAAAGTATGAGATGATTTTACACAAGAAGTTCTAAAAAATGAAGAAAGAATTGCAAAATGCAACCATTGCAAATGTAAATTTGTGGGTAAGGGTACTGATGAAATAACCTATCTGAAAAAACACCTTAGCACATGTCTTTGGTTAAAGCATAGGAGCTCAGGAGAGCAAATGCAACAAATACTTCAAGTTTCTAAAGACATCAAGTGTAGAGGTAAAATTCAGAACTGGAATTTTATCAAGAGAATATTAAGGATATAGCAATAATGATTATCAAGAAAAAGTATTCATTTACTGTGAGCGATTCAGAGTGCTTTGAAAACTTTTATAATGGACTGAATCCAAATTTCTAGCTTAGATGTAGAAATTCTCTTAGATCTGATGTATTGCTTGCGCATAAAGAACAGAAAGAGAACTTTTATAGTTATTTGGATTCACTTTCATGTAGAGTCACTTTCACTACTGATATTTGGACATTTGATCATTGAGATTTTGCATATGCTTGCTTGACCGCATTTTATGAATGATAGTTAACAGCTGAAAAAGAAAATGCTAGCATATAGAGAAATTTCATGCCCCAATGATAGTGAAACATTATTTAAGTTTATTTTTTAACTGTTCTTGGAATGGAATTTGGGTAAAAAAGTATTTTCGATGGTAGTTGATAATGCCTTTGCTAATGACTCTATGGTCAAGCATTTGAAATCATGACTTCTTGATAAATCACTCCTTACTTTATGTGGTGACTTGTTCATATTAGATGTAGTGCTCATATCCTTAATTTGGTTGTTCAAGATGGATTGGCAAACATTTATGGACTTCTTACTAAAATTTGGGAGATTATAAGATACTCGAAAAGATCAATTTTTGCTATGCAAAAGTTTGAAACTGCACTTACTCAATGTGAGATCAAAGGTCGTAAAAAAGTTGCTATGGATGTTCAAACTAGGTGAAATTCAACCTTTAAATGCTTGATACTGCAATACCTTTAAAGGAAGCTTTTAAGCGGTTGGATCAAATATTTAAAAGCTATAAGCATAATCCATCACAAGAAGATTGGAAAGTTACGGTTGTTGTTCGTGATTGCTTGAAACTTTTTTATGATGCAACTTGTCATTTTAGTGGTACTAATTTTTCAACATCAAGTATATTCTTCCTGATATTTGTCTCATTCAACTTGAATTAAAACGTTGAAAAAATAGTCCACATGAATTTATAAGGATGATGGTTGGTCCAATGGAGAAGTTTGTAAAATATTGGAAAGAATGTAGTTTGGTATTGGCTATTGCAGTGGTGCTTAATCCAAGGTTTAAAATGGATCTGGTGAATTATTATTATGAGCAAATTTATGGTTATGAGGCTGGACATTATAATGAAAGAATTCGTAATGCATTTGATCACATGTACTTAGAGTATGGAGGTAGTCTTTCTCTCCACTGAGTTTATTAGAAGTGGTGCAGATAATGATGGTGGTAATAGCTCATCAATGGAAGACAAGTTGAGTGACTTTGATAGATGGTATAAAAATACTCATTCTTCTAATATTATAGCCTATCAAAAATCAGAGTTGGATACATACTTGAATGAGCTTGTCTTCCCAAGGAATGAAAATTTAACATTTTGGAGTGGTGGAAAGCCAATGTTTCAAAGCTTCCTACTTTAGTTAAGATGGCTGGTAATGTCTTAGCTATTCCAGCTACTATCGTTCTATCAGAATCGACATTTAGTGTTGGTGAAAGAGTTATTACTGAGGAGCGTACATCTTTGCTTTCATATTAGTAGAGGCATTAACCTTTTCTAAATGAACTTGTAGTTCATTATAGAGAATGCTTTGGAATGAGAACAATTGAAGCATGGCATTTCAATTTGAGTATTGGTAAGTCTCTCATTAATTATGTTGTGTGTGTGTGTGCATAGGCTTGAGACGATTTAACTTAAATAATTAGTGGCGCGCGCGTGTAGGCTTAACGGTGACCTCCAGCTTCTTTCTAAAAAAAAGGTGATCTAATTATTTTTTTATTATCAGAGGTAAAGGCATGCATGATGCATCCTCAGCTTCAGCTGCAACAATGTTTCTGTTGTGACTTAAAATGGAAGATTAATGCATGTGTTGATGACTAAACTTCACCATGTTAGTTATTTTTGTATTTGTATCAGGACTGATACATCTGTTTATGTATTTGTATCAAGTTAAATATCATCATGTTTCTATGTTTGTAGTATCAAGTTAAACTTTAGCAAGTTTCTGTTTTTGTATTTGAATCAAGTGGAAGACTGATATATGATGCATGTACTATAGTTCAATGTTTTTATATTTGTATCAAGTTTAATATGTTGATTACTGTTGTGTATGTTGATAAACACAAAGAGTTGTTACTTTAAATTTCTTTGTAAATTTCTATACATCAGCAGTATTTCTATGAAAGCAGCAAGCAAGTGCTAAATCTGTTGATCATGATCTTCTTTGGATGATTAATATTTGTTAGTATTTGGAGTGCCCATATTCATTGGAGAAGAATTCAGATTCTGATAGTTTTCTAATACGGATCTGTCCTAATATTCATTGGAGAAGAATTCAGATTCTGACAGTTTTCTAATACAGATCTGTCTCCTGTTTTGATTTGAATACGGGTTTCTTATTTCTCTGAGGAGGTACTGATTTGATTTCGTATTGGACTGAAATCATCTTAAGTGCCTATATAAACCTCTTAAGGGTGATCTTTTGAAGGTGTGTCAAGAAGTGTCAAGAATTCAAGAGAAATTTTGTTTCCACAATAGAGTTGAGAGAGAGAGATTTTCTTGTAACTCTTATATTTTCTTCTCTATTTTCAATAAAGATTTCTCCCATCCTCCTCGTGAACGTAGGCACATTGTCGAACCACGTTAAATCTTTTATTTTTTGGTTATGTGGTGATTGCTTGCTAGTGGTAAATCTTCTACGTTTCCGCTTCCGCTGCCAAGTTTTCAACTCGGTGTTTCTCTGTTGTTTGATTGGTGCTTGTAACGCCCCGATCCCGTAAGTACGGGGACGTTATGGCGACGTACATACGCGAGGTGAATACACGCTCACGCGTACGTTAAGCCTCAGTACAGTACATCACCTCCATATAGACATGAGGTCCAGCATGAAATAAGTGCAAGAACACTGCAGAAAGAGGTCAGCGATCATAACCGAACTGAATACAAGAAATGAATAGTAGGGACAAATAAGATAACAGAAATAAAATAAATTACCTAGATACCTATGAAGGGTCTCGATGAGGAATCCCCTATGTGACTTCAAGGTACTCTCGTATACTACGGTACGCGGATCTCCAATCTGAGCACGCAAACCCAGGGTCGTCAGAAAGCGACCTAGTGAGTGGTAAAATGAAGGAGGCAGTAATATGTATAATAGTAATACAAGCACGATACATAGATATATTAAATGATGTTGTATTAGTGATACCATATAATAAGTATAAAATAAACAGTAGAAAAATATAGAAACATGTCATCTTTTAATACCATCAATACCTAGCCAGTTATCATCAGATCATGTCTATAGTCGTGTCCATTTTATATCATACATAATGTAGTCTAGTGGTTACGTAATGAACATGCTAGAGGTGACGTGATAGAAATGAACATGCGAGTGGCGACGTGATAGACGTGTACAGGCAGATGGGCCTATGCAGTGTAATCACTATACGGTGTGGTGTATATACAGTAGTGATGTCTGCTATACAGAAAGCATAATATATGCAATGCAGAACATGCGTCGTATGCCATGCAATGCAGAACATGCGTCATATGCCATCACAGACAGTATAACATATGCCAGGTAAAGTAACAAGTATACAGGTATCAGGATATCAGATAGAGTAGCATGAACAATAACAAGATAGCATATATGTACCAGGCATGTCATGTGATTTATACAATAGTAGCAATCAGTACCGCCTGCTATTTTAATTACTCTCTTCCAGTGTCACATACCACTGGCAGTTCATACTGGAGCCCGCACTCCAGTCGAACCCATCCGGACATGGCCTACGGGTACCATTATCCAAACGAAAGAGTAACCAAATAACAAGTGTTCCCGACGTCACTATTGTGTATACTGTTTTATTATGTTAATTGAAAACCCATGGTCGAGGAGTTCTTATCGGGTGGATGTATCCCGTGCATACCCGGGATCACGGCCTTTATCAAACCCCTGGCTGCTAAGACCAGAGCCCTCCGCTAAGAGGGGAACAATAATCAAGTACAATAGCTCAGGGAGCAATACAATCGGTAGGTAGCACTACCATCCCCTGCAGTGGGAGAACAATATGGATCCAGTACATCACCCGATAAGATCTAATCAACCGTCAAGTCTCCCCCATACCCCAGTTAACTTTATGATCTGATATGTCCGGATATATCAAGTATACAATGTAACAAGAACAAATACAGTACCTAATACGGGTAACACAATAACTGGACCTGAGCTATGTTGATAGCATAGAACAATATAACGGGAACAATATACCCGAAAACGGGAACAATATCACGGGCACAATATCACAATAGATGTGGGATTCCTCATATCGCATATCAACAGCTCTCATGTCCAGTACCGGGAATATCCATATCAGTAACGGGAACATGTATCCAGTAACGAAAATAACAGTATCAGTAACGTGAAACAAGCATATAACATGTATCCGGTAACATGGAACAATAATAAAAGTAATATGAACGGGGATCCATATGACAAGAATAAAGAAATCATACATGCATGTGTAACCGTGATATGCTGAGAATCCATAGCATGATGAGAATAATAATATGAAATGTGGTAATCATATATGTGTAGCAATAATCCGTGTAACCTATCTGCGTCATAACAATGGTCCGTGTAGCAATGTAATAACATGGCTAGTGAACTACCGTAGTCGTGTAAGGATGATACCAGTGCATGAAATAACGGTATCTAGCATGCATGTCTAGTGTCTCTGTGGATCAGTCTATCTGTGGCCGTATAGGGTGTCTCTGTGGATCAGTCATGAACATGATATGATAGTGCTCTGTGTCGTGTGTCGGAGGTTGCATGGCCATCACTGTGTCAAGTGTATCGGTGGGTACGTAACGGTGACAGTGTCAGTGTAACAAGATATGTAATAGAAGTAACGAAATCTTGTGGAATAGTCATCTACTCAGTTTACCATATTCATCTATCACCTATATGATATTTTAAGCAGATGAACATATTTTGTGGTCACTGCACTGTGGTCCAGTTAGTTATCAACAATTGACCGATTTACCCATAAAGCAACCACTCCAGTTATAAAATAGGAATAAATATAATTTATTAAAATAAAAAGAAAACACTCACAAACTGGTCATGAGGAGGTAGCTCTCTTTCCCACGATCGCAACGGATCCAGAATCGCTCGAATCGGAGTCCGGATGCTCCCGATATCGCCCGAACGCTAAAAATCATAAATTGGGGTTAAATATATAATAATATTATTTAAATGCAAATACTGAAATGTCACAGGGGGTTTTCTGTAAATTTACCTTTAATGGGTTTCGGATGCGGGTTTGGGCTCATAACGGGTCGGGTCTGGATCCGATAACCCGAACCCATCACTTAAGTGGACGTGGGTTAGTGGATTAATGGGTAGGGCTTATTAGGTAACGGGTTTCCAACCACTCAAAAGGGTTATAGTGGGTTCGGGTGTGAACCCGAAACCCCACACACACACACACACACACACCAGCGCGCGCGCACACACACACACACACCCACACACCCACATACACAACAGCCCACACACACAGCCACACCCACACCCACACACCCACACCCACAGCAGCACCCACACACACACACACAGCCACACCAGCTCTCACACATACAGCCCACACACACACACACACACACCAGCACACACCAGCACACACACAACCACACCACACACACACACAACAACACCACACACACACCCACACACACACACAGCACACACACACCCTCTCCCACACACACAACACACACACACACACACACAATACACAACACCACCACACAACACACACCACACACACAGAACACACACACACCCTCACACACACACACACACACACTGTGACTGAATTTTCCTGCACACAAATATTATATGTTAGTTTTAAGAATAGATGTGCAAGTCTCAGTTCTAATCCGCGGTAGCAGGGCTATGCGGGTCGTGATCCTCAGGGAGGGACTGCGATGGAAGCGTTAAGCAAGTTTCTCTAAAGTTTTTATTTTTATTTGTTAAGTTAGAAAGGAAGTGGTATTTACAATGGGTGGTAGAAAAGAATATGGAGATGAGTTGTATTTAATCTACAAAAAAGAAAAGAAAAGAAAAAGAAAGAAAACTTATCTCTTTAGTCTGCTTGCCGTTTGAACCGTTGCGATGATTTCCCTTTTCTTGGAAGGTGTACAAGCACGGCTTATGGGATCGTCCGCCTTCTTAATCTACTCTACGAAATGAAAAACAAGCTATGAAGACCTGTTCATCGCCATTGGGCCGTCAAGGTTCCTTCTTCGGCTAGGTATTCTCGAAGCAGTTGGATCTCATGGTGGGCAAGACATTAGAGAACAAATAGAAGAAAGTAGATACAAGATTAAAATAAGAATAAAAGAAACTAGAATAATACAAGAATAAAATAAAACAAGCCTTGATTCGATTATTAAACAATGGTGGAAAAATAACACTTACACCGACTGTCACCATCAGTACAAGCAGATCCCTTCCTCCATGAATACATCATCTCCTCTCAGCTTTTACAAAAAGAAAATAAAAAAATATACAAAGGTGGAAAGAAAACCTAAAAATCCTAACTTTGGCCCTTGGCTCTTCTCTGGACGCTTTCTGTGTTGCATCTGCAGGGGTATTTATAGGAGTTGGAAGATGTAGAGTCCTAATACAACTCTCCCAAAAAATCTTATCTCCAGACTTGTGGCACTTATCCATAGAAGTTCAAATCAAATCTGTCCTGCAATTTATTATCCTGTTGATCACCGAAATTGGCTTATCTACAGACTGAATTGGAAAGTTTGATCAACATAAGAGTTGTAGGGATTCAAGTCTTCTTTCTGGAGCATTTTGAATCATCGGATTTGCATATCTGTAGCAAAAGTTATGATCTGAATACTAAACATGTACAGTCTGAATCCGAATTTATCTTTAAACTCTTTCCTGCAAGCATTTAGACTTGAATAGAAGTCTATCCTTCCCTCTTCTTTGTATTTGCAACTTTGGCCCTTGTGTATTTGCAATTTTGACAATTGATATTTGCACTTTGACTCTTGGGCTTCAAATATGGGCTTGGATCTGGGCTTTGGGCTCTTTTAAACTTTAATTCTTTCTTTTTATTATTTCGAGGCCTGCACACAATAAATCACAAAATATTAATAAATGTGCAGAATTATATAAATAAATATGAAAATGTGACGGTAAATATGATGATAAAAATGCACTTTTCACTACCAATCACACCCCCACACTTATCTTTTTGCTCGTCCTCGAGTAAAAACAAAGAAAAAGAAAAAGTTAATCTAACCTAACTCACTTTCGTAGGAATCACGATTACACTTAGCACGTGCAACAAGCCGTTAAACCCCTAGGTTACCCTAGAGGACGAGTGTTGTCTCGTGAGGGTTTTCAGCGGATTGCACCCACAAAATCCATAAAAAGGAAAATATTTGAATTATTATTGAAGAGACTAAGTAGTCTATAAGTTTTAGGATCCTCATTTTTATTCATTCTTAGACTTAGTCTTTATAGAGTAAATTGTTTTCATTTTAGGTAAGGATTAAAATTGAATTTCTAATATAGTCTTTTTCGTTACCAAAAATCATATGCATCCTTATGTTTTTACTAGGAATTCCTTAACTTGGACTCTCATGCCTCTTTATATATATATATTTTTTTTTCTTTTTTTTAATATGTATAACGCATCTAATTTTCTTTCGTGTAAGCATCAAGGCTTCTTGAGGCCCTCATACCTAACTAATTGATTATTAGATGTGTTAATACATATATTATATTTCTTAGTCTTCTTAGGCTTTCTAATCCACCCATGTAACGAACTTAAAGTCGATGACTCCCAAACCGGTTGGCTTTAGGGCACCAGGTGAGAAAACACCCCGCGGACTCAAATTCGAGTGAACTAGGCCCCAAAACTAAGGACTTATTTTATTTACTCACCTTTAGGCATGAATACTTATGCTTCTTGAGGCACATGTATCAGCTTAATTGGTGAAATTTTTTTTTTCTCTTTTTTTTTTCTTTTTTCTTTTTTTTATGAGGCACAAGGTCTTTGTCTTAGAATCCTAGATATGCATTTGGTATGCATACTTCATTAAGGTAAAAATCAAGACTAATTAATTATTCAATTTCTTCTCCTATACCTAAAAATTAAACAATTTATTTATTTTGACCAAGTTTTTAGAAATCCTAATCATGATTTTCCTAATCCTTAAAACTAACTTAGATTTCTTTCAAAAAATAAGTCAAAATATTTCCTTTATAAAAAAAAATTTTTTTTTTTTTTCTTTTTTTTTTTAGCAAAATTTTTTTTTTGTTAGTTTCTACCTATGTTAGTATGTTAGTAAAGCCCACCCCCACACTTATCTCATGCATTGTCCTCAATGTATGAATGAATGCATATATGCATGAAACAGAACAAGGGAAGGCGGAAGTTACCTTAGGGTGGTGTTCCGGAGGTGGTCTAATTGGTCCACGAAATGCGGCCCAAACAAGATAACGTGGTAGTTCACGGGACCTACCTTTATTGACCTCTTTTTTATTTACATATTTACAGTCCCCAGAATGAATAGGATCATGGAAGATCCTCTCGTGAAACTTACTCCCTTTACATGACCAGTCCTGGAAAATCATCACAGAGTCATGGTCTATACCTATGTCCAACAAAAGAATGTGACTTGGTAAAATGGTTGACTTGGACTCAAGAATGATAGGTTCAGGATCTAATACCGACTCAGGAAAGAAACTCAAATCAAGTAAAGGTTCAGGAGTCGGGCTAGGATCAAGAGGTGGGTCCAAGTCAAGAAATTGAAACTCAAGTCTACAATCATTTTCCCACAATGGAATGTGACTCAATGTTGGTGATTTAAGTTCAGGAATGATAGGTGTGGGAATCAAAACTGACTCTAAAATATTACCTAAGTCGGGTAACAAAACAGGAGTCAATAATGATTCGGGAATTTGAACTTGATCATAGATTTGGGAATCTAGGTCACATATCTCATTAGTTTCAATCTCATAAAAATGGGAACTTGCCAATTTTTCCATGGGACTTTCAAAATTGCACAATTGGTTAAGTTCAATATGATCATCAAAAATGGGTGATTCAATTTCATGATCTATGGGTATGGGAATAAATGTTGGCTCAGAAAATTGGTCCAAATTGGGTAAGGATACTGGAGTCAACATAGATTCGAAGATGGAAACTGAATCGCAAAGTTGGGGATCGGGTTCACATTCATAATCTAATTCAATCTCATTGAAATTAAAACTAGCCAATTTGTCCAAGGATTGGGATTGAGCAAGTTCATATTGATGTGATGAAATTGAATTTTGATCAAGGTCTTCTAAACAGAATGATTCTTGGTTCCTATCAAGATGCTCAAGAATGTTTGAAAGTCTAGAAATTTGATCATTCATTGTATCTTGCAACCGATCCACTTTTTCTTCTAACCCATCGAATAGATCAATGGAGGACTGAAACCTGGTGATGTGGGAAAAGACGTATATGAAGATAATGGTTGAACAGGTGGTTGACCATATGGCTCAGGGGTGTTGAATTCCCATTGACTCTGTGAAGAGTAGTGATGATTATTCCAATCTTGTTCATAGTATTGGGACTGGGGCATGTAATGATTCGGATAAGACCAATCTGGCACACTAGGTTGGTTAGAGTTATGATATGCCGGGTTGGTAATATCCGAAAAAGAGGTTGGTGTATAATATGGATCCTCATTAAATTGAAAAAATTATTGTTATAGGCCATATCACACAAAGCAAACAAAAGAAAAACAAACAAAAAAGAAAAATTTCTAACCTAAGTTAGGGTAGACCTAGACCTAGACGACTCCTAACTGGTTAGACTGTCCACGGGAGGTAGGGTGTAGACTTTGACCACAAGTTAATCAGCCAGGTCGGGGCAAGAGTGGTGGGAGGTTTTCCGTCAAAGACGTTCCTTAATTAAATAACCACCACACTTCGGGCTTTCGGCCCTCAATCCCCTTCCTAGACACTGATTTGGCAGGAGTCAACTTCCAACACCGTTCCCCCTTAGGATAATCTCCTAATCCCTTCCTAGACACTGATTTGGCAGGAGTCAACTTCCAACACCGTTCCCCCTTAGGATAATCTCCTAATTGAGTCCGAGTGTCCCTAGGGCCAACGTCTACTAATTTTTAAGTTAGGCTTGGGTTAGTGAGTGCTTGGGATATGATTTTTGGGCTAAGGAAGGGTGATGAAATCCCCACCTTATCTTGTTAATGGGTTATGCCCTTAAGATGAATTAGTGCAAGTGTACAAGATAAATAGATAAGAATCACTCAAAGCAGAAGATCAACCAAGAGATGAATCCTATTCTACATGCAATGCGTACGTACCTTGCGTCTCCAGCACTCTTCAACAGTAAATAAAAATAATTGAAAAGACACGTGCCTAATATGCAAACGTCTAATCAATTTTATTTTTAACAACCAATAATTTACTGTTGAATTATTAGCAATTTACAGGTATATCACAGAACAAATCAGAACAGAGCAGAAAGCAGAATTTTTAACTTGAAGCACCCTGCAAAAAATTGGATCAGTAATTCACCACTGTTGCCGCGTTTCCGCGGCTCTGGCCGCGGATCCGTTGCAAAACAGTGGGTTCTGGTGCTCTGCCTTCGAGGGCAGAGGCACAGAATAGCAATATGTTTATTGCTGCTGCTATGTTTCTGTTTCCTGTTCTCCAAACCTGCAAACAGAAAAGAATAAAGAATTAGTTAAAAATTAAATTTTTGTTTTAGAGATAAACTTACCGTCCCTCCCCGGCAACGGCGCCAATTTGTTGACTGAATTTTCCTGCACACAAAATATTATATATTAGTTTTAAGAATAGATGTGCAAGTCTCAGTTCTAATCCGCGGTAGCAGGGCTATGCGGGTCGTGATCCTCAGGGAGGGACTGCGATGGAAGCGTTAAGCAAGTTTCTCTAAAGTTTTTATTTTTATTTGTTAAGTTAGAAAGGAAGTGGTATTTACAATGGGTGGTAGAAAAGAATATGGAGATGAGTTGTATTTAATCTACAAAAAAGAAAAGAAAAGAAAAAGAAAGAAAACTTATCTCTTTAGTCTGCTTGCCGTTTGAACCGTTGCGATGATTTCCCTTTTCTTGGAAGGTGTACAAGCACGGCTTATGGGATCGTCCGCCTTCTTAATCTACTCTACGAAATGAAAAACAAGCTATGAAGACCTGTTCATCGCCATTGGGCCGTCAAGGTTCCTTCTTCGGCTAGGTATTCTCGAAGCAGTTGGATCTCATGGTGGGCAAGACATTAGAGAACAAATAGAAGAAAGTAGATACAAGATTAAAATAAGAATAAAAGAAACTAGAATAATACAAGAATAAAATAAAACAAGCCTTGATTCGATTATTAAACAATGGTGGAAAAATAACACTTACACCGACTGTCACCATCAGTACAAGCAGATCCCTTCCTCCATGAATACATCATCTCCTCTCAGCTTTTACAAAAAGAAAATAAAAAAATATACAAAGGTGGAAAGAAAACCTAAAAATCCTAACTTTGGCCCTTGGCTCTTCTCTGGACGCTTTCTGTGTTGCATCTGCAGGGGTATTTATAGGAGTTGGAAGATGTAGAGTCCTAGTACAACTCTCCCAAAAAATCTTATCTCCAGACTTGTGGCACTTATCCATAGAAGTTCAAATCAAATCTGTCCTGCAATTTATTATCCTGTTGATCGCCGAAATTGGCTTATCTACAGACTGAATTGGAAAGTTTGATCAACATAAGAGTTGTAGGGCTTCAAGTCTACTTTCTGGAGCATTTTGAATCATCGGATTTGCATATCTGTAGCAAAAGTTATGATCTGAATACTAAACATGTACAGTCTGAATCCGAATTTATCTTTAAACTCTTTCCTGCAAGCATTTAGGGTTGAATAGAAGTCTATCCTTCCCTCTTCTTTGTATTTGTAACTTTGGCCATTGTGTATTTGCAATTTTGACAATTGATATTTGCACTTTGACTCTTGGGCTTCAAATATGGGCTTGGATCTGGGCTTTTGGGCTCTTTTTAAGCTTTAATTCTTTCTTTTTATTATTTCGAGGCCTGCACACAATAAATCACAAAATATTAATAAATGTGCAGAATTATATAAATAAATATGAAAATGTGACGGTAAATATGATGATAAAAATGCACTTTTCACTACCAATCACACACACACAGCACACACCCTCACACTCACACACACACATACACACGCACACACAACACACACACACAGCAGCAGCAGCTTGCTGCTGCTGCTGCCTATACTAGCCGGCCGGCCAGCCCAGCTGGCCGGCGGCGGGGGAGCCCGCCGGCGGCAGATCTGACCGCCGGCGACGGTCAGCAAGAGAGAGAAAGGGAGAGAAAATTGAATCATATGCTAATGGAGAAGACGAATAAGAAGAGGAGCTAGAAAGAAAGAAACAGAGATCGCAAGCAAACCCATAGGAATTCGACCAGTTGCCAGACCGAGCTGGCATGTTAGATAACTTCAGCACCACTCCAATTTGAGATTGGAAAACCCCAAAACAGAGAAAGGGAAATTTCGGAAAACCCCCTTCAATTTGAGATTGGAAAACCCCAAAACAGAGAAAGTGAACTTGCAGACAAGCCCCTTCAAACATTATGTTGGGGGGGAAAGAGAGGGAGAGAAAGAGAGAGCTGTAGATATAGAGAGAGAGAGAGAGGGAAATTGTTAAGGGAAAGAGAGAGGGGGTTTTTTCATTAAGAGAAGAGAGAGAAGGCGGTGGACGGGTTAGGCGGTGGGAGAACCGTGTAGAAGAGGGAAGAAGAAAAGAAAAGAAAAAGAAAAAGAAAGATTAAATATAATATTATATTATTAATATATTGGCCTAAAACTCGACTAGTCCCGAACGGTGCCCAAAAATTACAGAAAATAGAGAATATTACGCTGAGACGTAATATTAAGACGGTTTGTAGAAATTCAATCTGGATTGTAAATTAAAAATCCTAAAAGATATCGCCGGTACCGGGCGACACCGGTTTGGCCGGATTTTCGATAAATTCAGAAAAATCCCCAAAAATACCCCAACGTAGAAAATCCAATTATAGGATACCTAGTGAAAGCGGATTCTCAAAATTCTACTCCGTTTGTGAAATAAAAATCGTAAGGCCGATTATCGGTATCGGTCGACACCGACTCCGGCGATTTCCAAAATAATCCAGAAAAATTCCAGAAAATCCTGAAAAATCTAAAATATTAGAAAATGATTTGTGAAATTGAAATCAGCTCAATCGGACTACTACAGAGGTCAAATTAATTTTTGTACGTCGTATCGCGTACCGATACGGTGATACGTACACCAGGAATCAGGGGGTTACATTTCTCCCCACCTTACAAAATTGCGTCCTCGCAATTTCCATTCAGGTGTGAGACCAATATTTCCAATCCCAAAGCCTGAAGGTTACGGGTCCACGACACTTCCGCTGCGCACTCTGATATCTATAAAGAACTCGGGATGGAGAAGCATGGTAGTGAACTCATCCTAGAAGCAAGACAATGCAAGAAAATCGAGAAGGAAATCGGATGTTCTGGGGGACAACTGAAAGGAAGAAAGGAATACAAACGAGTCACGGAATGAATTGTCAAGGTCATGGTATTCTTGTACTCGTTGCTGGAATCCCCAAATTCAAATACAGATCAATTAATCTGAACCTGATTGTACTGTTGGTAAGAGCTCAAGGATTGACCCAGGTGGTTACCCACACCAGGTGTGAACCTAAGCTCTGATACCACTATGTAACGCCCCGATCCCGTAGGTACGGGGACGTTATGGCGACGTACATACGCGAGGTGAATACACGCTCACGCGTACGTTAAGCCTCAGTACAGTACATCACCTCCATATAGACATGAGGTCCAGCATGAAATAAGTGCAAGAACACCTGCAGAAAGAGGTCAGCGATCATAACCGAACTGAATACAAGAAATGAATAGTAGGGACAAATAAGATAACAGAAATAAAATAAATTACCTAGATACCTATGAAGGGTCTCGATGAGGAATCCCCTATGTAACTTCAAGGTACTCTCGTATACTACGGTACGCGGATCTCCAATCTTGGCACGCAAACCCAGGGTCGTCAGAAAGCGACCTAGTGAGTGGTAAAATGAAGGAGGCAATAATATGTATAATAGTAATACAAGCACGATACATAGATATATTACATGATGTTGTATTAGTGATACCATATAATAAGTATAAAATAAACAGTAGAAAAATATAGAAACATATCATCTTTTAATACCATCAATACCTAGCCAGTTATCATCAGATCATGTCTATAGTCGTGTCCAGTTTATATCATACATAATGTAGTCTAGTGGTTACGTAATGAACATGCTAGAGGTGACGTGATAGAAATGAACATGCGAGTGGTGACGTGATAGACGTGTACAGGAAGATGGGCCTATGCAGTGTAATCACTATACGGTGTGGTGTATATACAGTAGTGATGTCTGCTATACAGAAAGCATAATATATGCAATGCAGAACATGCGTCGTATGCCATGCAATGCAGAACATGCGTCATATGCCATCACAGACAGTATAACATATGCCAGGTAAAGTAACAAGTATACAGGTATCAGGATATCAGATAGAGTAGCATGAACAATAACAAGATAGCATATATGTACCAGGCATGTCATGTGATTTATACAATAGTAGCAATCAGTACCGCCTGCTATTTTAATTACTCTCTTCCAGTGTCCCATACCACTGGCAGTTCATACTGGAGCCCGCACTCCAGTCGAACCCATCCGGACATGGCCTACGGGTACCATTATCCAAACGAAAGAGTAACCAAATAACAAGTGTTCCCGACGTCACTATTGTGTATACTGTTTTATTATGTTAATTGGAAACCCATGGTCGAGGAGTTCTTATCGGGTGGATGTATCCCGTGCATACCCGGGATCACGGCCTTTATCAAACCCCTGGCTGCTAAGCCCAGAGCCCTCCGCTAAGAGGGGAACGATAATCAAGTACAATAGCTAATGGAGCAATACAATCGGTAGGTAGCACTACCATCCCCTGTAGTGGGAGAACAATATGGATCCAGTACATCACCCGATAAGATCTAATCAACCGTCAAGTCTCCCCCATACCCCAGTTAACTTTATGATCTGATATGTCCTGATATATCAAGTATATAATGTAACAAGAACAAATACAGTACCTAATACGGGTAACACGATAACTGGACCTGAGCTATGTTGATAGCATAGAACAATATAACGGGAACAATATACCCGAAAACGGGAACAATATCACGGGCACAATATCACAATAGATGTGGGATTCCTCATATCGCATATCAACAGCTCTCATGTCCAGTACCGGAAATATCCATATCAGTAACGGGAACATGTATCCAGTAACGAAAATAACAGTATCAGTAACGTGAAACAAGCATATAACATGTATCCGGTAACATGGAACAATAATAAAGGTAATATGAACGGGGATCCATATGACAAGAATAAAGAAATCATACATGCATGTGTAACCGTGATATGCTGAGAATCCATAGCATGATGAGAATAATAATATGAAATGTGGTAATCATATATGTGTAGCAATAATCCGTGTAACCTATCTGCGTCATAACAATGGTCCGTGTAGCAATGTAATAACATGGCTAGTGAACTACCGTAGTCGTGTAAGGATGATACCAGTGCATGAAATAACGGTATCTAGCATGCATGTCTAGTGTCTCTGTGGATCAGTCTATCTGTGGCCGTATAGGGTGTCTCTGTGGATCAGTCATGAACATGATATGATAGTGCTCTGTATCGTGTGTCGGAGGTTGCATGGCCATCACTGTGTCAAGTGTATCGGTGGGTACGTAACGGTGACAGTGTCAGTGTAACAAGATATGTAATAGAAGTAACGAAATCTTGTGGAATAGTCATCTACTCAGTTTACCATATTCATCTATCACCTATATGATATTTTAAGCAGATGAACATATTTTGTGGTCACTGCACTGTGGTCCAGTTAGTTATTAACAATTGACCGATTTACCCATAAAGCAACCACTCCAGTTATTAAATAGGAATAAATATAATTTATTAAAATAAAAAGAAAACACTCACAAACTGGTCATGAGGAGGTAGCTCTCTTTCTCACGATCGCAACGGATCCAGAATCGCTCGAATCGGAGTTCGGATGCTCCCGATATCGCCCGAACGCTAAAATCATAAATTGGGGTTAAATATATAATAATATTATTTAAATGCAAATACTGAAATGTCACAGGGGGTTTTCTGTAAATTTACCTTTAATGGGTTTCGGATGCGGGTTTAGGCTCATAACGGGTCGGGTCTGGATCCGATAACCCGAACCCATCACTTAAGTGGACGTGGGTTAGTGGATTAATGGGTAGGGCTTATTAGGTAACGGGTTTCCAACCACTCAAAAGGGTTATAGTGGGTTCGGGTGTGAAACCGAAACCCCACACACAAACACACACACACACACACACCAGCACGCGCGCACACACACACACACACACACCCACACCCACATACACAATAGCCCACACACACACAGCCACACCCACACCCACACACCCACACCCACAGCAGCACCCACACACACACACAGCCACACCAGCTCTCACACATACAGCCCCCCCCACACACACACACACACACCAGCACACACACAACCACACCCCCACACACACACAACAGCACCACACACACACCCCACACACACACAGCACACACACCCCTCTCCCACACACACAACACACACACACACACACACACACAATACACAACACACCCACATAACACAACCACACACACCACACACACAGCACACACACACACACCCTCACACACACACAACACACACCCTCACACTCACACACACACACACACACGCACACACACAGCACACACACACAGCAGCAGCAGCTTGCTGCTGCTGCCGCCTATACTAGCCGGCCGGCCAGCCCATCTGGCCGGCGGCGGGAGGAGCCCGCCGGCGGCAGATCTGACCGCCGGCGACGGTCAGCAAGAGAGAGAAAGGGAGGAAATTGAATCATATGCTAATGGAGAAGACGAATAAGAAGAGGAGCCAGAAAGAAAGAAACAGAGATCGCAAGAAAACCCATAGGAATTCGACCAGTTGCCAGACCGAGCTGGCATGTTAGATAACTTCAGCACCACTCCAATTTGAGATTGGAAAACCCC
Organism: Agave tequilana; assembly: GCA_038442645.1. Lineage (NCBI taxonomy): Eukaryota > Viridiplantae > Streptophyta > Magnoliopsida > Asparagales > Asparagaceae > Agave > Agave tequilana. The sequence continues at coordinate 119,518 of JAVJIF010030501.1, read as the reverse complement.
AAAATAGAGAAAGGGAAATTTCGAAAAAACCCCTTCAATTTGAGATTGGAAAAACCCAAAAACAGAGAAAGGGAACTTGCAGACAACCCCCTTCAAACATTATGTTGGGGGGGAAAGAGAGGGAGAGAAAGAGAGAGCTGTAGATATAGAGAGAGAGAGGGAAATTGTAAGGGAAAGAGAGAGGGGGTTTTTTCATTAAGAGAAGAGAGATAGAAGGCGGTGGATGGGTTAGGCGGTGGGAGAACCGTGTAGAAGAAGGAAGAAGAAAAGAAAAGAAAAAGAAAAAGAAAGATTAAATATAATATTATATTATTAATATATTGGCCTAAAACTCGACTAGTCCCGAACGGTGCCCAAAAATTATAAAAAATAGAGAATATTACGCTGAGACGTAATATGAAGACGGTTTGTAGAAATTCAATCCGAATTATAAATTAAAAATCTTGAAAGATGTCGCCAGGTACCGGGCGACACCGGTTTGGCCGGATTTTCGATAAATTCAGAAAAATCCCCAAAAATACCCCAACGTAGAAAATCCAATTATAGGATACCTGGTGAAAGCGATTCTCAAAATTCTACTCCGTTTGTGAAATAAAAAATCGTAAGGATGATTATCGGTATCGGTCGACACCGACTCCGGCGATTTTCCAAAATAATCCAGAAAAATTCCGAAAAAATCCTGAAAAATCTAAAATATTAGAAAATGATTTGTGAAACTGAAATCAGCTCAATCGAACTACTACAGAGGTCAAATTAATTTTTGTACGTCGTATCGCGTACCGATACGGTGATACGTACACCAGGAATCAGGGGGTTACAGTGCTAATCATTAACAATTGGTATCATAGCGATGGCCAGCAAGACGACCATGACAACCAAGTTCGAGGTGGAAAAATTCGATGGGAAGTCCAACTTTTTGTTATGAAAGATGTGAGTACATCGTTGCTCATGAAGGAGGGCACACACAAGACCCTGCTTGGTATTAAAATGAAGCCATTGAAGATGGAGGATGATGACTGAATGACATCGACTTCGCGCAAAGGCGGCGATTATTCTGTGCCTATCAGATGAGGTCCTCTATAACATGATGAACGAGGAGACAACTGCTGATCTTTGGTGTAAGCTGGAGAGCCTTTACATGATGAAAAGTTTGTCGAACAAGCTCTTCATGAAGAAGCTGTTATACAGCCTTTGGATGAAGGAAGATATGTCCATTCTACAACATCTCCAATACTTTTAATAGAATTTTAAGCGACTTGTTAGCTCCAGAAGTTTAGCTAGAAGAAGAAGACAAAGCTCTTCTGTTACTTTCTTCTCTTCCATCAAGTTATGACCACTTGGCAACTACTATCATGTTTGGTAAGGAGATCTTAGAGTTAGAAGATGTCAGACAGATACTCCAGAACAATGAACTGATGAAGAAGACAGATTCTACGGAGGAGGCCTAAGGATTGTTGTGTCAAGGGCCAAAGGGGAAGATCAAAGAGTAAGGTACCCCAAGGGATCCAGAGGCTTCTAACAGTTTCTCTTGCTACTTTTGCAAGAAAGTAGGGCACATCAAGAAAAATTGTATGAATACAAAGAGAAGCTGAAGAGTAAAGGCGACAAAGATTCTGATGGGACTAGTACCAGTGAAAAGTCAGATCAAGTCGGGCTTGTCGAAGAAGTAGATGAGGATTCATGTCATGTCTTAACGGCTGAGTCAGGAAAAGGTAAATACTCAAATGCTTGGTTACTTGACTTGGGGTGCACATACCACATGTGCCCAAAAAGGGAGTGGTTCAGTACCCACAAGCCTTATGATAGAGGCTATGTCCTGATAAGAAACGATGTCATGTATAAGACTGTTGGCATCGACAACATTCGTATGAGGATGTTTGATGAAAGGTTCGAATTCTCACGAACAATTGACACGTTACAGATTTAAAGAAGAGTCATCTCTCGTTGGGAGCTTTGGAAGCTTGATGATACAAGTTTTCTAGAGCAGATGGAGGAATCAAAGTTACTAGAGGCTTCATGACGATTCTCAAAGGAGAACGGATAGAAAACTTGTACAAGTTGACAGAAAGCATTATTGTTGGTGATGCTTCAGCAGCAACAGAGAAGGAAGATATTACAAAACTTTGACACATGCGTCTTAGACACATGAGCGAGCGAGGTCTTCAAGCCTTTCACAAAAGGAGTGCTCTATCAGGTATCAAATATTGCAAACTTAATCTTTGTAAATTTTGCATTATGGGTAGGCAACGTAGAGTAGCATTCTCTACATCTCAACACAAGGCAAAAGGGTTTCTAGATCTCATCCATACGGATGTGTGGGGGCCTTCGCCAGTAGCATCCATTAGAGGTGCTAGGTACTATTTTACTTTCATAGATGATTTTTCAAGAAAAATTTGGGTATACTTGAAGCAGAAGCTGAAAGTATTTCAGAATCAAGGAGTGGAAAACTTTGGTGGAAAATCAGACGGGGAGAAGGTGAAAGTATTGAGGTGTGATAATGGAGGCGAGTACACCTCCAAAGAATTCAAGAACTACTTAGTAAGTAAGGGGATCAAACACCAGCTAAGTATTTCAGGGTGACCATAACAAAATGGAGTATTAGAGCGCATGAATATGACACTTACAGAGCGTTCCCACAGTATCAGATTGCAGGCTGACATGTCAGAAGGATTTAGGCAGAGACAGTGAATCATGCGAGTTATCTGGTAAACATGTCAGGATCAACAACTATTGATCTTCAGATCCCAGAGGAAATATGGCGAGGAGTATTTGTGGACTATTCAACCTTACAGATTTTTGGTTGCCTGACATATAGTTTGGTTGATAATCAAAAAGGAACAAACTGGAGTTCAAGTCTAAGAAGTGTATCTTTGTCGGGTTCACTAAAGGAGTCAAGAGTTTTAAACTTTGGGATCCCGAAAAAAGGAGCGCCTTCACCAGCAGAGATGTGATCTTTAATGAAGAATCAATATTGTGAGAAAAGTCAGATGAAGGATAAAGCGCAAGGTGGAGCTTCAGACAGTTCGACAGACACTTAATAAAAGGAAGTTAAATTCTCAAAGAGCCTTAAAAGGCCTGAAGGGTCAGAAAAGGACTCCTCAGACCAGATGGGGACAACCATAAGGCTACTCAAGAACAACCTAGACCATTGAGACAATCAGTCAGAGTTACAGTGCAACCAACAAGATATGGCGTAGAAGATGATCATGTCTCTTTCGCATTAGTAACAGAAACAGGTGAGCCTAACAGTTACAGGGAAGCGATCGAGGCAGATGATCACGATAAGTGAATTACAACCATGGAGCAAGAGATGAGGTCTTTGGATAGAAATCAAATATGGACATTAGTCGATCTTCCAAAGGACTCGAAGGAAATAGGTTATAGATCGATCTTTCGCAAGAAGGACAATGAACAATATAAGGCAAGGTTAGTTGTCAAAGCATATGCTCAGAAGGAGGGCATTGACTACAATGTGATCTTCTCTCCTGTAGTCAAAGCATACATCTATTCGGATGTTATTGGCAATAGTTGTTTAGTTTGATCTAGAGTTAGAGCAGATGGATGTTAAAATAATATTTCTACACGGTGAGCTAGAGGAGAAGATATTCATGAAATAACCTGAAGGTTATGTTCAGAAAGGTAAAGAAAATAAAGTGTGTCTTCTAAAGAAGTCTCTCTATGAACTTAAGCAGTCTCCCAGGTATTGGTACAAGCGGTTCGACTCTTTCATGATCAAGGCCAAATACAACCGATGTGAGTATGATAGTTGTGTCTATTTTAAACAGAGTGATGATATAACATATTTGTTGTTATATGTGGATGATATGCTGATTACTGTGAAAAATAAGATACATGTTCAGAAGCTTAAAGCTCAGCTCAAGAAGGATTTGATATGAAGGACTTGAGAGAAGTCAAGAAGATCTTAGGTGTAAAGATCACTCGAGACAGAGGCTCGGTAGACTTTCGCTATCCCAGGAGAACTATATTCTCAAGGGGTTGGAGAGATTCAACATGGCAAAAGTATGACCAGTCACCACTCTTTTGGCAGGTCACTTCAAATTATCCTCCAAGCTGTGTCCATAATCACCGAAAGAAGAAGAGATGTCTCGAGTACCATATGCTAGTGCGGTGGGATCACTCATATATTCTATGATTTGTACTAGGCCTGACTTAGCCTATGCAGTTAGTACAATAAGCGGTTCATGTCAAATTCAGGAAAGCAACATTGGGAAGTAGTGAAGTGGGTGTTACGATATCTGCGAGGGACTGTGAGACTAGGCTTAGTGTTTCTAATATTGAAAACGGGAAAGCTTAGGTCACTATAAGGCTATGTTGATGCAGATTATATAGGAGATCTTGATCAGTGAAGATATACGACGGGTTATCTGTTCACAGTAGCTAAGTGCGTTATTAGTTGGAAGGTAGAATTACAAGATACAAATGCTCTTTCAACGACGGAGGCTGAGTACATGGTTGCAGTTGAGGCGTCAAAGGAAACTTTGTGGTTGAGAGGATTGGTTAAGACGTTTAGTATCATACAGGATTCAGTTCGTGTTCATGGGATAGCCAGAGTGCGATTCATCTCACTGAGGATCACATGTATCACAAGCGGACGAAGCACATTGATGTGAGGTATCACAAGATACGTCAGTGGGTCGTGGATGATAAGGTGATCGATTTGGTAAAGATCAGCACGAAGAAGAATCCAGCAGATATGATTACGAAGACCATCCCAGTGGAGAAGTTCAGAGCATCTCTGAACTTCATCAAGGCTTTTCAAAGGTAAAGTGACGAATGGGCTCTTAGGAGGGAGCCATGTGAAGTCACCAAAGGGCAGAGAAAGGAAGGCGAAAGAAGCAAAGACTAATTTCTACGGAGGGACTTAATGAACATGAGTCAAGATGGAGATCGTTAGTATTTGGAGTGCCTCATATTTATTGGAGAAGAATTCAGGTTCTGGTAGTTTCTTAATACGGATATGTTTTCATATTCATTGGAAAAGAATTTAGGTTTTAGCAGTTTCCTAATACAGATCTGTCTCCTATTTTGTTTTAGATACGGGTTTCCAATTTCTCTGAGGAGGTGCTAATTTGAGTTCGTGTTGGACTAGGATCATCCTACGTGTCTATATAAACCCCTTAGGGATGGCCTTTTGAAGGTGTGTCAAGAATTCAAGAAAAATTCTGTTTCCATCATTGAGAGTGTGAGAGAGAGATCTTCTTGTAACTCTTGTATATTCTTCTCTGTTTTCAATAAATATTTCTCTCCTCCTCCCCGTGGATGTACACACATTGTCGAACCACGTTAAATCTTGTGTTCCTTAGTTGTGTGGTGATTGCTTACTAGTGGTAGATCTTCTACGTTGCCGCTTTCGCCGTCGAGTCTTCAACTCGGTGTTTCTCTTTTATTTGATCGGTGATAGATCATCAACAATATTAATATAAATGACTTGATTTTGGGTATGGTAAGATCATCTTAATCGTTTTACATAGCTCTCTACTTTTAACTAGTCACACACACACACACACACATACACACACACTTGTGTTTTTTCAAAAGGATTTGAACCCGAATCCTTCCCACTCAAATTCAACCTTCCGACATTCGAATACAAGATCCACTCCGTTGAAATTGATCTATATTATTTCTAGTATCTATAAATAAAAAATCAAGTATTTTAAATACTTTTTACCCATCCATCAAGTCTCTCTCTCTCTCTCTCTCACTCACTCTCTCTCTCTCTCTCTCTCTATATATATATATATATAATATATATATATATATATATATATATATATATATATATATATATATATATATATATATATATATATATATATATATATATATATATATATATATATATGTTGACACTTAAAAAGACAAGATTCCTATTGGTCTGAACAAATGTCTAACTTGTTGACATTTACAAAAGACAAGTGGCAGACGAGCTGAAGACCAGTTTTCATCCACCTCCAAGGGACAAGGAAGCAGCTTGGACTCACTGATCCAGCAAGCAGAACAGTGAGCCCGGGACGTTTCTAAACAGACCTCAGCAGGTCTAAGATGCTAGCATTTAGCATTACATTAGCCCAAGGAGATAGCCTCGATTGAGAGGCTAGCATCATCCAACTTCGCCAGGAAGCTAATTGACAGCTTCGCCGAAAAGCCTCTTTTCGGATTTCGCCAAGGATTGCCTTTAGCTCCGCTATGAGCTTCAAAGTGGGCAGCTCCGCTATTGATCTACTACCGTCAACCTTTGACCAATCAAATCTCCTGATGAGATTGGATTCAAACAAATCAAATCCAATCAGGATTCAAATATGGCAGGTGATTGCCGCTATCTCTTGACTCTCTTGAAACGAGTAAGAGGATCAAGGAGAATCTCCCAACAATATGGAAAGGATCAAAACAGATCAACCGACCTGCCATTCTAGCTCCGCAGAAGCTATCTTAGCCTCGCAGTAAGGCTAATTTCCAGATTTAAACAGATTTGATTCAATCTGTTTCCATATCTTCAAGGGACGATTATACCCTTGCTCTCCCTATAAATAGCCCGCCAGGGGTACAAGGAGACACACACGCATGCATACGGGAGGACTCCACAAGCAGAGGCTTCTTCATAACGCACCGTGCGCTCTTGAATTCAGAGACCTTTTAGATAATTGCTTTCTCTAATCAGGGTGTTGATACCCTAACATCGTCCTTCTTCTCTAGGAATCTCCGGAACCAGGCGAGAAGGAATTCCTTATTGAAGGCGATTTTGAGAAGCAGTAAGAGGGTTCTACCAACCTTCTGTTCTCTAATTCCCCGAACCAGGCGAGAAGGGAATCTCATCGCTCGCATCGTCAAAGGGACAAAGTGATCGCGCGCTGACCAGACTCCTATCGGCACACTTCTCCAGAATCTCTGAGGAGATCTACTTGTAATTTTTAAGAATACTTGTAATTTAGCTCCTCAAACTCTTTTATTTGTAAGTTTTCCCCCTTTGTAAAATTAATGAAAAACAAGATGGCGACTCCGCTGGGAACAGTATTCTCCTCTGCTGAGAATCAAGTGTCGCAATGCGACGATCAGACCTTCGGGTCTATCTCTGAATTCAACAAAGTCGGTGCAGCCAGAGCTTCTCTGGCTAAATCTTCAAGGAAAGTCTCTGCGGAGACTGAAAAGGTTCCCTGCAAACCTGCTGCGGTGCTCTGGCGCAACAAGGAAGCATGCCCGCAGACCGAGCCCTGCACTCTTGAGAACTTGGTCATCCAGATCGACCAAGGAAGATTTGAAGAAGTCCTCTCTGGGGGTGACCTGACGCTTCGAGCACGGAAGCACAGGAAGGTCTTCACGACCAAGGTTTCAAATCAGAAACCAGAGGCAGAATTCTGCCAACACCCCACAGCCCCGCGTGTGGCTATTCAGGTTCCTCGTGAACCTAAGCATCTTCTGTCAAGGCGGATATGGAAGCCCAAGCAGAAGTCTCCAACCGAGATTTCCGGTGTAGTCACGCTGAAACTGCGCCTCTCCCGCGAAGAAAAGGGTAAGATGCCTATCTACCCTAACGATGCTGCCAATCATGAAGTCCCGACGGCGATCATACCGTCGCTCAAATCAAAGGCAGCAAAGCCTTCTGACAGCCTCGCCTTCACAAGCGAGACCACCATACCAAAGCATACTCATTGGATCCATGGCCGCGAGGCTAAGGCCAAAGAGTCATCTAGGCTAATCCCCTTCGCGGCGGAATAGCGGATAAAGCACCTCGGCGTGCTCCGCTCTCTAGTTCATCAGCACTAAGTTCGCACCTGCTGGCGAATCTAGATCTGAAGCACTATTCAGTGCTAATCCCTTTTGCAGGGATAAGAAGAATGGAGTATCGTCCCATGTACACTTCGAAAAAGCTTCTCTGCGAAGTTATCCAGGCTCTGTTGGGCCTGACCTACGAGAATTCCTGGTAAGCAAGCGGAAGCCGAGCCCCTCCGAACTACTTTCCCCTGTTGTCAAAGAGGATGCCGACTTGTGACAATCCATTCAAACCCGCTGCCGGCTACATCCAACCATGGCTGTATCTCCGCACCGGCAATCGGTGTCTGATCGGTGTCCGCACATGTTCCTACGAGGCATCGCGGAAGGGGCGCCCCACCAGATCCAATCTCCGCCTCCGTCAATATGACCGGAAGAGGCCGAGAGCGACGCAAGGGGAGTCAGACATCTGATGGTCCCCCTTACAGTTCTCCAGATCCAGATTATAATCCAGGCCTAGGCGAGGTCTCGGTACAAGAAGAAGGTGTTTTCCGAAACACCAGATCCAGGGTGGCAATACCCTACAATTACGAGCAACCTTCTTTCTCGACGGCCCTGATCCCGCCATCACCCAGGCGATCACCCCAATCATCTGATGGAGAAGATGAAGACAGTGGGTATGCTTCTTCAGCAACAGTCAGTTCTATACGGACGGACAAAGCATCGGTCAATATGACCGATAACGCCAATGACGACCTTCGTCGGCGTTTGGAAGCTCAGGAGCAGACCTCTAGAACTCAGCAAGAGACCCTGGACAATATTCAACAGATGCTCGCTCAGCTCCTCAGCAACCGGAATGATGATACCGGGAGTAATCATGACGAGGAGGGACATCTCAGCAATGATCCGCCCAAGACGGAGAGATCTAAGGGAGGCTCTTCCCTGGATGCCGAAGTCCTTAAAGGCCTTCAAGCTCAAATTTCATCCCTGGCTCAGAAGGATGAATTGAAGAAAGTGGGGGTAGTCCATCCTTACCCACTGGAATGGGATTCGGTGCCATATCCGCCAAAGTTCAAACCACCAACGTTGCATACGTATGATGGTAAGAGCTCGCCCAATCAGCACATCTACTATTTCCGGTCTCAGACTGGTAATGTCATAAGCAATGACGCCATCATGGCTAGGCTGTTTATTGGCACTCTAAAGGGCGTGGCATTCGACTGGTTCCGAAGCCTCCCTCTAGGCTCTATCAATTCCTGGCTCGACCTGGAAACTCGGTTCCTCTCTCGCTTCTATGAGGACGACACTGAAGTGACCATGGACAAGCTCCTCTCTACCGTACAGAAGAAGGGCGAACCCGTCCGCGACTACATTGAGCGGTTCAGAAACTTATCCTTGATGTGTCCAGCAGGGATGCCGTTACCCATGCTCTTACAGACATGCAGGCACAACTTCTTGGATCAAGTAGAAGTTCGCATGGGGGCTGTCAAAGCCCACACTTGGAAGGAATTAGTCGAACAAGCTGAGATAGCTGAGAAGTCGGCTAAAAAGTTCGAGCCATCCGCCCCCAGAGGCAAATGGGGTACGAACAGCAAAGGACGCGGCGACCCGCCTCAGTCTTCCCAAGCTAAGGGAAAGAGATTATGTCCGTAGAGTTATCCGGAGACGTGCAGTCGAAGGCTAAGAAGAGCGGTTTCAACAATCAGGAGCCCAAGTTCCCTCCAAAACAATACTCCTTCAAAGATGATCAGGTGGTTACAATATTCCATCTGCTCCACAAAGGGAACAAGCTGAAGCTGCCGGATGCTCGACGTCCTGATGAGATAGGGCGCACAAACGATCCCAATACTGCCTCTATCATAGGATGGTTCACCATCCTACTGACAAGTGCTATGTCCTTAAAGACCGGATACAAGCCCTGATTGATGCCGGCGTCCTCACACTGAAGACGGAGCAGAAGAAAGTCACTGCCAATATGGTGACTCTTGAGTTCGGCACTGCCCAGAAGGTCACAGTTCCTGACGGGACCTATCCAGCCCCGGCGCCGCGGTTGGAAGTCAAGCATCCTCCAGCCATGACTCAATACAACAAGGGTCTCGTCCCTTTGACATTAGAGACGGGGGAGGTCATGTGGATACACCCGGATCTCGTCCAAGATATTCAACAGGGTTCAAGGCAACCAACTCAAAAGGCAAGTCCTGCAATGTCATCTCGGTCCTGCCAGATGATGGTAATCTTACTTCGGCTTCCCTCAGCGATTCAGAAGAAGAGAAGCATGCCTGTACAGCGCAGGCAGATGCGCCTCAACAGACGGGCACCCGGTCTGGGAAGTCGTACCTGAGACAGTATGAGAAGCTTGCTGACGAGACACAATAGCAAACGACGTCAGCACCAACGCCTGCATCCACTCCAGTCCCAACCAAAGGGAGAGAAAAGCCTAAAGAGGTACGGTTCGACCATGTGTTGAAGAAACCGTCAGGCCAAGGGCTTGATACGCCCTTTCGCTTCGATATACTGGCCCACTTGGCCAATATCCCAGCTCGTATCACAATACACGAGCTCCTGCGTCTCTCTAAAGAGACACGAGAAGCGCTCAGAGATGCTTTGGCCAACTCAGAGACTCTTCTGACATGCATACCAGAGGTCTCTAATCATGACGCCCAGTCTTCTTGCCCAGAATGCCATCATGTACAATCGAAGGTGCCTGCTATTACCTTCACGGCGGAAGATATGCTTCTTAAAGATAACAAGCATGATCGACCTCTGTACTACACCGGATATATCGGTTCAACATGCATTGAAAGGGTACAAGTCGATCCGGGGTCGGCACTCAGCATCATCCCCAAACGGCTCCTCTACTTCGTCGGCATACCACTGTACAGGTTGTCTGCAACCACCACTACAATATACGGTTTCAATGCCGGGAGCAGTCATCCACTTGGGAAGATTCGGCTCCGCTGCAGAATCGGAAGCCTGAAGTCAGAGGTGACATGCTATGTCATCGATGCGGACACATCATACAACCTGCTACTGGGACGACCATGGATCCATGCAACTGGATCGTTCCTTCCACTCTCCATCAGTGCTTCAAGTATGTTGAGGATGATGCGACAGTACGAACTGTCTTCGCTGAAAAGCAACCCTTCAAGGGGGTGGAAAATTACTTCACTGATGCTCTCCTATATCAAGAGGCTAGTGGAACGCCGGGAGAACCATTGCCAGACGATGATGAAAGTGGCAATGAGGCGGATTCGGAATCCAAAACGGGAATGCCGGCCATTCTGACTGGCGAACCAATTACAGCATGTCTCACTGACCCCAAATGTAATACTCCTTCTGAGGAAGAAGGTGAATGGGTAATTAATGACAATATTGCTTTTGATTATCCTGTGAGTATGCGGTCGATCAAATCCATTATGGATGACTCTCTTCATATGCCCGTACATGAGCCGAGTGTGGCTAGCACATCTGTGGAAGCCATAGAAGGGGCCACGCTGGTAGTCCCTCCGTCCAAGCAAGGTCAGGCGCCGATAATCTTCGGCAGAGCCCGGCCAGGGAGATTCTCAACTACAGACTCAAGCTCAGAGTCGGATGCTCCACAGTTCTTTCATTACGCGCCATCAGCGCGCCATATTATGAAGAAGATGGGTTACAATCTGAAGCAGGGAGCGGGCCTAAACTTCGGAAAAGGAAGACACAGCTTGATGCGTAACTCCGTCCCAAGAGGGAAACCTGCAAATTACTAAGATAGTACACGCAGGGGGTTAGGGTATGTCACACCCACATCATCAACAACAGTTCAGGTCAAAGGCGATGGATCGATCCCATCACAGTCGGCCTCATCCTCCGAATGGGACTCTGATGTCAGCATAGGAGGGATATTCGAAAGCCTCATGACTTCAAGCAATCAGTTGGAACCCGCAGAGGTTGCCGATGAGGATCATGGGCCCAGCAATTGAGCCTCCAATGGGAAAAGCGGTTTGAGCTGCACGAACCGCCTACCGAAGACAAGGTGATGCAGGTCAACTTGGGCAGTCAGGATCATCCCAAACCGATTTTCATAAGTGAAAGCCTATCACTTATCGAAAAGGAAGAATTGATAATGCTCGTAAAATAGTATATAGACGTCTTCGCGTGGAGCTATGAAGACATGCCCGACTCGATCCACAGGTCGCCTGCTGTCTCAATACGACATGACCTTTATTCCTCAGAAGGCGGTCAAAGGCCAAGCCCTTGCAGAATTCTTGGCTGCTCATCCAGTTCCGGAGCATTCAAAACTCCACGAAGACATCCCTGATGAAGTCTTCGAGTCCAACGCAACTTCAGTAGAGGAAGTATGGCAGATGTTCTTTGATGGAGCATCGCGAATGGGCCCTAAAGGCAAGATTATTGCCGGAGTGGGGGTTGTGTTTATCTCCCCGCAGAACCATGTTCTTCCCAGAGCATTTTCTTTGACAGAATTATGCTCCAACAATGTAGCAGAATAAATGCTCTGCTCATTGGTCTTCAGCTCGCCCATGGAATGGGGGTACGCTACCTCGAAGCTTATGGCGATTCAAAACTGATCATCAATCAGGTTAAAGGCGAATATGAAGTCCGCCATGAGGACTTGGTGCCTTATTACCATACGGCCATTGAGTTGGCTAACCTATTTGAAGGTTTCTACATCGGGCATGTGTCTCGATCTCAAAATACCAAGGCGGACGCTCTCGCTGCATTAGCGACGACGCTAGCCTTGCCAGCCGACACCGAGTACTATCTCACAGTCATGACCCGACACCTCGTATGCTCTAAGCATATGCTGAAAATCCAAGAGGTCCATAATGTCTCTGCAGACCTCGAGCCGAGGGATTGGCGTTTCCCTCTCATTGACTATGCTCTGCACGGATTGCTCCCTGATGATCCTAAAGAAGCGGCATCCATCAGACGAAGGTCCCCCCGTTTCTATTACGATCCTACTCTGAAGACGCTCTACCGTCGTTCATATGACGGTGTCCTCCTCTGTTGTCTCTCTCATTCAGAGGCACAGCAAGTACTCAAAGAAGCACATGACGGCATTTGTGGAGCCCACCAGCCGGGTCCGAAGCTCAAAGACAGGCTACATCGGCTTGGGTACTATTGGCCAACTATGATAACCGACGCCATTCAATATGCGCGAAGGTGCAAGGCATGTCAGATTCACGCTGACTTTATACACCAGCCTTCGGAGTTGCTCCACCCTACTGCTGCTTCATGGCCATTTGAAGCGTGGGGAATTGATGTCGTAGGGTCAATCAGCCCCTCTTCGGCAAGAGGTCACCGGTTATCCTAGCAATAACCGATTACTTCTCAAAGTGGGCAGAGGCCATACCGTTGGCCGAAGTCAAAACCTCCAATCTGGTTAGCTTCATCAAACACCATGTCATCCATCGATTTGGTGTCCCCAGGCGGATCATCCACGACAATGGTCCTCAATTCATAAGCCAAGGATTCTATCGGTTCTGCGATAAATATCAAATTCAGAATATGGCTTCAACAGCTTACAATCCTGCCGCCAATGATTTAGCAGAAGCATTCAACAAGACAATCATCAAGCTGCTCAAGAAGTTTGTCTCCTCGAACAAGCGAGATTGGGACGAAAAGCTCGGTGAATGCCTTTGGGCCTACCGGACTACGGTTCGGACACCGACAGGCAATACGCCTTTCTCCCTGGTATATGGGTGCGAAGCGGTCATCCCATTGGAAATCCAGGTGTCATCATTGCGAGTAGCCCTGACTACTAAAATGACATCAGAAGACAATGATCGCCTGCGTCTTCAAGAGCTCGAAGCCCTGGACGAGAAGCGGCTGCAAGCTCAGCAACACATCGAGCTATATCAGGCTCGGATGTCAAAAGCCTTCAATAAGAAGGTTAAGCAAAGAACCTTCCAGAAAGGAGATCTGGTCTTAGCCGTCAGACGACCGATGATTATGACGCACAAGACCAAAGGCAAATTTCAGCCTAAATGGGAAGGACCGTTTGTGATAGAGACAGTCTATTCAAACGGAGCATACCGCCTTATGACTGCAGAGGGCGACCTCCTCATGATGCCAATCAATGGCAAATTCTTAAAGAAGTACTATCCTTAATCAAGGATCTTGCTCTTGATCAAGTTAACATTACACCTCTGATCGAGATCCGCGTGTCCGGAATGCGCACAAAGAGAGCCTCTCTCTTTCTCCAAGCATATCAAATCTGTTGGTAGCTGGGGGTTTGCTTAAAATCCCAAGGGACCTGCTCCCACTTGATTCCCTCTCCAGAATCACTTACCAATTCTCATCCATAGAATGGTAAGACCATATATTCCGCTGTTACGTTAACATTAAACCTATGACAGCAGTCCCCTCATTTCTCCTCATGAGAGCGAGACCTCCAAAGTCACTTACCAATTCTCATCCATAGAATGGTAGGACCACACATATTCCGCTGTTACGTTAACATTAAACCTATGACAGTGATTTTCGCGTTTCTCCCTGAGAAGACGAGACCTTTTCCAAATCCAATCCGACTTTTGAACTTGGTGGCTTCTCAACCAGTTATGTCATTGCGACCTCTGAACTGGTAGATAGCCGAGTTTCATCTATCATTGAGCTTAGTGGCGTCTTAATCGGTTATGTCATTGCGACCTCTGAACCAGTAGACAGCTAAGTCTCAACCTCGAGTCCTGTTGACATTTACAAAAGACAGGTCTCGATACTTGTTGACATTTACAAAAGACAAGTATCACCTATTTTGAGCTTGGTGGCTTCTCAACCAGTTACGTCATCGCGACCTCTGAACTGGCAGATAGCCGAGTTTCATCTATCATTGAGCTTAGTGGCGTCTTAATCGGTTATGTCATTGCGACCTCTGAACTAGTAGACAGCTAAGTCTCAACCTCGAGTCCTGTTGACATTTACAAAAGACAGGTCTCGATACTTGTTGACATTTACAAAAGACAAGTATCACCTATTTTGAGCTTGGTGGCTTCTCAACCAGTTACGTCATCGCAACCTCTGAACTGACAGATAGCTGAGTTTCATCTACCATTGAGCTTGGTGGCTTCTCAACCAGTTACGTCATTGCGACCTCTGAACTGGCAGAAAGCCAAGCCCCTATCATTGAGCTTGGTGGCGTCTCAATTGGTTATGTCATTGCGACCTCTGAACCAACAGACAGCTAAGTCTCAATCTCGAGCCCTGTTGACATTTACAAAAGACAGGCCTCATACTTGCTGACATTTACAAAAGGCAAGTATCTTCACTCCAGCCCCGCAATGGGCTAACCTCGAGACTGGCAACATCTCAATTGGTTATGTCATTGCGACCTCTGAACCAACAGACAGTCATGTCTCATTATCCAAACAGCAGAAGTCAAAAGGAAAATTTTCTATTAAAGCCAAAAAGATGGGATACATGGAGGAGCATATACAATGGCCTACAGGCGTATATGGTAAGATCGAATCCGATCCCCGAGCGAAGCTAGCCTCGTTCTCCTGTCATCAGCAGCCTGGGCCAGCGCCTGTGATCTCAGCTCAGCCTCATCGAAGTCCACCGCCTGAGCCAGACGAGCCTCGACCTCCGCCAAAGTCGCCCTCTGTGACGACTCCTGCCGCGCCAGTTCCTCACTCCGAGCCCTGAGCTGCTCAAGCCGCGCAGTCTCTTCATGACGCATCTGTGTAGCTTTGGATAAGAGGAGATTTGCCTTCCGGATCATCTCTTCGGCCCTCTTAACCTTATCTTCGGCATCAAGAAGAGCACTGGTGGAAGCGTCAATTGCACTCCCAACCTCTACTTGCTCTGTCTCCAAGGACTTCAAGTCAGAGGAGATAGCCTCAGCAGCCTCTTGAGCGGCGAGCTGAACCTCACGCCTTTGGGCAACAAGAGGTGTGAGCCGTTCATCAGCCAAAGACGCTGCGTCTGAACGATAGAGACGGCGCCATTCCTCCACGTCCTTCTCAAGGTCATCTACCAGGAGTTCCAGAGCAGTAGCTTGATGGTACCCCTCAAAGTCTCGAATGCAATCAATACCTCGGGAGAGGACCACCTTCAGCTTCGAAAATGGCACAGGCGAGCCTTTCAAGACTAGACCGATAGTCTGCTCCAAATTGTTATAGAAGCTATCGACCAGATTACCTATGAAGTCATTCTCAGTTTCATCAATCTTTGGTAGAGGGACAACCTCGGAGCAGTCTACCAGCCCGGCCGACACCACCGCAGAAGAAGAAGCGGGAACATCGACAGCAGCAGGACAAGCCAAGGACGATCTCGGCGGAGTCCTTATCGAATTAATACACCAGCCACCGCGAGGGAAGGGCTGGCAACTACCTCTGGAGCAACAGGCTCAACCACCTGAGTTGGGGAGGCAGGGCTGGTGATCACCCTCAACTCCATACTCGACGGCATCTCACTCGGGAGTAAAGGCATCTGTGGGACTGTCGTCTCCACAACCCCCGACCTCTCAGTTGTCATGGGCTGATAAGAGGGGAGGTCGCCATACAGCGCGTCCAACACAGCAGCATCCGCCGCGGTCGAAGCACTCTACTCGCCCTCTAACCTCTTAGGAGAACCCTCCGCTTCCTTCGAAGCTGATGCACCTTGGGGACGAATACCTGCAACAAAACCAAGGTCAAAAAGGAGACGCAGCAAACAGGCGAAGACCAAGAGATCGTAGTCATACCTGTTGGCCCAATGGCCTTCCACTCTAGTTTTGATGATGATCAACACTCATGTAGTTATGTTTACTAATATTCTTGTGTTTCTAAGTTTCAGATCATTAACAGGATATTAGGTTGGTGATTAGCTTCAACAAGATGATTAGAAGCTATTCATGATGATTCCGGTGCCAAACTTAAAGATCATACCTTTGCACTTGGAGAATCACGGAGTTTGGACCGAGTCTACTTGAAGATGAAGATCGACAAGAAGACTTAGGTATCCTAGTTTAGATTATGAGTTTTAGATCCATTTGTAAAGCTTAGTATAGTTGATATGCTCAAGTGCACAAAAACACACGTTTTATGATTTGATATTTGGTTTTTATGAATAGTTGATCAAAACAAGTTTACATGTTTTATATGTATAGTAGATGTATTCTAGTTATACATACATGGTTTAACTTGCTAAACAAACTTATTTTGATATCCCTATTCATGTTTTGGAAAAATCAAGTTTGATAAAAATACAAGTTTTGTTTTTGATAAATTTTGCAAGACACAAAAATAAATTGATATGTTGATATATTGTCTTGAAATTTTTATCACAGGTGTATGTTTTAATATAATATGATAAAACAAATTTTGTGAATTTTTTAGAAGTGTTAAAAGATTTTTAGAAAATATTTTACACTATTTTTCTGACCTGGACTGTGCTGACAGGCTGGTCGGTCGACCGGGACGGTCGACCGCACCAAAGGGCCGGTCGACCGATCCGGTCGACCGACGTGCACGGACGTGCACGTCTGTTAGGCACAGAGCCGGTCGACCGGGCCAGTCGACCGGGTTGAGAGCTCTGCTCTCGGGAATTTTCGGTCGACCGGACCGGTCGACCGCTGCTGCCCAACGGTCACATTTTTAACCGTTGGCGGTCGACCGGGCCGGTCGACCGGCAGTTGGTCAGACTGCCACATCAGCCTAACGGTTAGTTTTTCCTAGGGGCTATATATACCCCTTTTCTCCATTGTTTTAGATAAGAATTTTTGAGCTAAAAATTTTCAGTTTTCTGAAGAGTTTAAAAGAGTTTTTAAAAGAGTTTTTAAGTCAAAAAGATCTCATCTTTATTTGTTTTGGGTTTTGAAAAATCAAAGAAAAATAGGTTTTTGGGATTTTTGCTTAGATCTTCAATTCTATCATATTGCAAGTATTTTCCCAAAGATTTTTCTTTGTTGCTTGTTTCCAAAAACACTTGTTTCAACACTTGAGCTATCTTCTATCCTAAACTATTAGGATCTTGTTTTTGTGGAAAAAAGATAAGAGAAAAAGAAAGAGAAGTGTTTGAGGTTGTTTGTTGTAAACCTCATTGTTGTAAACCCTCCTTTTATTTGTGAATCCCTCTTCGGTAGAGGTGATCGGAGTGGTATTGGTTTGGATCCCTCAAGTGTGAGGTGATTGGGATTGTGTTTGTAAGCCTCTTAGGTAGAGGTGTGGTTGTTGGTTGACACCTCTAGTGTGAGGTGTTGTGGTTTGTATTGAGAGAGGAGTTCGGTACTCTTTGGGTTGTAAGAAATCCTCTTCGGTAGAGGTTCCCTCGGTGGGAGTTGAGATAGTGGAAATCCTACACGGTGGTGTAGGCGGGGATGTAGAGCAAGGTGCTCGAACCTCGAAACAAATCTTTGTGTTAGCGTTTGATCCATTGTCTCTCTAACCCTTACTCTCTTTACTTTGTGCAAGCATCATTTCATACAAGCATCATACTTTCATAGCATTCATATTATATACATTGCTTGTGTTGCCTTGCATCTTTCATATTGTAATTTATCCTTGATTGCTTGGCTTGATTGTGTGTGCACATATTTCATATTGCTTGGATTGCTTGTGTGTGTGTGCCTAACTTGTACTCATCCAACAAGAGCTTCACATAGCGCCTCAACCATTTCAAGGGGAATCAAGGGGAGTTAGTCCAGAGCCTCGCAAGGGGAATTCGGCTACACTTGTTGTATTGTATTAGTTTGTGCATAATTTGCATTAGCTTCCGCATTTAGCGCACTTAGTTTGCATTTAGTTTCTTAGATTAGCACTTACACCTATTCACCCCCCCCCCCTCTAGGTGTTTTTCAATTGGTATCAGAGCTAGTGCTCCTGATACTTAGGCTTAACATCCTAGGAGTGAGATCCATTTGCTTGCTAATCTTCATTTGCATTTACTTGTTTGCACACATTTAGTTTATACCATGGACTTCATGACCCCACCTAGCTATGATCCTTCCAACATTGATATTTGGAAGTATAGGATGTCCATGTACCTAAAGACCCTAGGTTTGCATGTTTTCCTTGCGGCCACCAAGAGATGTTATCTTGGTGATTGCAATCATATAGGGGCCAATGCACAAGCCCTAGAGGCCATTAGAAGTACTTTATCTAAAGATTATCTTTTATGTGTTTCTAACTTTGATTCTGCTTTTGTAGTGTGGAACAAATTGACTACCACCAACACCTCCAAGCTTCAAGTCCAAATCCAATAAGAAGAGGAATCTAGTGGAGAATCCGAACCACAACAATGCTACATGGTCCAAGGGAATGACTCCCTTGAGGTACAATCGGAAACTCAACTAGATAGTAATGATTGTGCTAGTTCTTCAAATGATTTTGTTGATCCCCATGCTTTAAATGAAGAACTATCTATTGTGTGTGAAAAATTAATTGAGAAGTATAAAATTTTGAAAAAGAAAAGTCTAGATATTGAAAAAGAAAATAAATGTTTGCACTCTAGACTTGATTGTGTTTTGCAAGAGAAAGTTGAGGTCTATAATGAAAGGGATTCATTGAGATCTCAATTGGAACTTGCTTTAAAAGAAAATAAATTTTTAAAGTCTAAAAATGATTGTGAAACTCTTTTGAAGAAAAATGAAAATTTGTCTTCTAAAGTTGATTTTGTTTTAAAGGAGAATGTTGCTTTGAAAAATAAAATCATTTCTATTTCTAATGATTTAAATGTATGTTTAGAGAAAAAACATTGTTTTGCAAAATAAAATTGATGCACATATTTGCCATGCTAGTGTAGCTTCTTCATCTAGTCTACCTAATGCATGTACCTCTTCTTCTAAAGTTATTGATGATATTTGTATGTTAAAGAAGAGAGTAGATTGTTTGGGCTCCACTATGAGCCATGTGCCATGAACCACTCACGGTTGGAATCCTTGGTTTGAAAGAAACAAGTTCCATCCTTTATGCATGCACACCCTTCACGGCATACACATGCTCCTCACGGACACACCCATCACCAAATGTATGCTCATGTGTACACATGTACACATTGTGGACGTAAGGGCCACCTTGCTAAATTTGTTATGATAGATTACATACTCTAATTTAGCAAAGAATTTTGTTTGGGTTAGAGAAGGTACTAACCCCCATGGACCCAAGAAGATATGGGTACCAAAGACCACCCCTCCTATTGTTTTTGATGTAGGTGTGGGCTCTCACATGACGTGAGAGTGATGACACCTTGGAGTGGATGCGTTCCGGACTTAAAGGAAATCTATGGATGCATCACTTTCAGGGAAGATTGGTGGAGATGACCACCATGTTTTGGAGACAAGGAGAGTTGCTCTTCGGTTTTGGTAACAATCCTTTACTCCCATTTATTGTTTACATGCTTTCCATGTTTTAATGTTTATAGCATGTTTTTGATGTCTATGGATTAGTATGTCCATTCCATGTTTATTAGATCCTTGACATACATGTATAGTATTTGAGACACACTTGCTTATATGAACTCATACTTAGTGTTCTCACTTTTTGTTTAAACTATAATGTACATCATGAATCTAATACATGTGAATTACATAATAATCATGTTTTAGTTTTATCATGATGATTTTTATCTTGTTTTTGATGCTTCATGTTAAGATTACTTGTTTAGATGTTAGTTTTCATTAAGACTAGGATTTATACTTGTACATATAGTGGGCCACAAATAAATCTATATATGTTTGAATTGAATGCTTATTTGAACCCATTAGATGTGCTAGTATAGTCTAGTTTTGATGATTCATACATTTTAAACTTGTATTCCATTTTTGAATTTGTTTTATGATTGTGTGTTTCACTTCATGTATATGTTTGTATTGCCAAATTTTAAGATATACATGTATACCCCTTGAGTCATTTGCCTTTCATGCAAATCTATATTATGGACTCAAATTGTGTTTAGGGATATGTATGTATACTTAGTGTATTGACAATTCATACATATACCTTGAAATGAAAATTGCCTTGATGAAAATTTAGCTTATCATGATTTTCATGTTTTTCATGTGTTCAATATTTAACTTCATGTATATGTCTATCTTATCCAAACTATTGACTATACATGAGTATCCTTTTTGAGCCACGTGCCTTCATGCATATATTTAGTGGACTCGTTGAGTTTTGGATATGTATGTATACTTTAGTTTGTATTAGACATACATATGCCTTGAAGATTAGATAGTTTTGATGACTTCGTGTTTTAAGGATTAATTGAGCTTAATGAAAATATTTTCATGAGTATGATATTCACACTTTATTTGTACACTCACATCTATTGCTTGCTCATGTTTTGTTTTTCATGAGACATATTTATGCTTAATTGGATTAGAGTGTTGATTATTATGTGGATTTCTTACTTCATGAAAAAACTATTGTTTTATTCCTTACTTGAAGGATTTCGTACTAGTTAACAAGTTTTCCATTTAACTAGTTGCGATGTTCTTCACTTTGGTAGAGATTTTCAAACAAAACTACATCTACAATCTATCTTTGAAAACCCCTACCATCGAAGGGCGGTTGGATGGGAGATCATGTTCATGTATGCCCTAAATTAAAAATCTTTAAAACTTGAATTATGATTGGGTGGTAGATAATATGATGTATACACTTGAACTTATTGTTATGTCAATTGGTATCATTGAACTCTTTCAATTGGTATCATTTTGATCTTCTTGTATACTCATATATGTTTTGTATGTATGTATGCTTTAAATTCCAAGTATATCAATTTCTATTGGTATCTATCTTTCATACATATATATGTTTGTGTTTATGCTAGTGCTTGAGTTTCATTTTGTTTAAATTGATTACTTTTAAATTGTTATCAAGACTATGCATGTCTTTAGTTTGTTTTTCATAAAGGGGGAGAAAATATGATTTTGTATTTCAATTGGTATTTGTACTCCCACTCTTTATGATTAAAAGTTGTTATTTTTAACATATGATATCAACATCAAATTATATGTTTTAAAATGAAAAATATTTACAATTGGTATCATATTTAAGAAATTCTAAATTTGTTTTGTTTCAAGATTCATGTTAAGAATTCAAGACTTATGTTTAATTACAATTGGTATTTCCAAATTTTTAAGAAAATATTCAAAGTTTTGATTTGTACTTCCTATATGCAAGGAGAGCTTAACATCTCTCTTACATATAGATTCATGTTGAGTATATTATAAATTGAGGAGCTTGACAACTCTTCTTTATATGATATACGTGTGTAGGGGGAGCTTCACATCTCCTCTTATGCATTACATATATGTGTTATGTGAATTGGGGCTTGTCATCCCTTCTTCATGTAATGCATATGTGTAGGGAAGCTAACTTAGCGTCTTCCTCTTCATGAATGTATATAGCATATAACATATATTGATTCTTGTTTATTGGTATCAAGATGCTTCATTGACATATTTTTAATTGATATCATGTTTGTAGTCACCCCTTATTGATTTTGTTTTTGTTTTAGACAAAAAGGGGGAGACATTGTTTGCATTGTTTGATTGACAAAAAGGGGGAGAAAGATTTTTACCCTCGTTTTATTTATGGTTTTGATTACCCCTTTGTTGATGATTGACAAAAAGGGGGAGAAGAATTTAAGTTTTGTTTGCATATACCAAGTTCATGCATAGAGATATATAATAAGATATGATGCATGCTTTTGTTTAGTATCATGTGCTTTCATTGCATATCTATTATGTTTATTGTGATGCATGAGTTAAGGGGGAGATTCCTTGAAGCTTATCTTTAATCCATGCATATATAACTCATGAGTTTTGTCATCATCAAAAAGGGGGAGATTGTTGGCCCAATGGCCTTCCACTCTAGTTTTGATGATGATCAACACTCATGTAGTATTATGTTTACTAATATTCTTGTGTTTCTAAGTTTCAGATCATTAACAGGATATTAGGTTGGTGATTAGCTTCAACAAGATGATTAGAAGCTATTCATGATGATTCCGGTGCCAAAGCTTAAAGATCATACCTTTGCACTTGGAGAATCACGGAGTTTGGACCGAGTCTACTTGAAGATGAAGATCGACAAAAAGACTTAGGTATCTAGTTTAGATTATGAGTTTTAGATCCATTTGTAAATCTTAGTATAGTGATATGCTCAAGTGCACAAAAACACACGTTTTATGATTTGATATTTGGTTTTTATGAATAGTTGATCAAAACAAGTTTACATGTTTTATATGTATAGTAGATGTATTCTAGTTATACATACATGGTTTAACTTGCTAAACAAACTTATTTTGATATCCCTATTCATGTTTGGAAAAATCAAGTTGATAAAAATACAAGTTTTGTTTTTGATAAATTTTGCAAGACACAAAAATAAATTGATATGTTGATATATTGTCTTGAAATTTTTATCACAGGTGTATGTTTTAATATAATATGATAAAACAAATTTTGTGATTTTTTAGAAGTGTTAAAAGATTTTTAGAAAATATTTTACACTATTTTTCTGACCTGGACTGTGCTGACAGGCTGGTCGGTCGACCGGGACGGTCGACCGCACCAAAGGGCCGGTCGACCGATCCGGTCGACCGACGTGCACGGACGTGCACGTCTGTTAGGCACAGAGCCGGTCGACCGGGTTGAGAGCTCTGCTCTCGGGAATTTTCGGTCGACCGGACCGGTCGACGCTGCTGCCCAACGATCACATTTTTGACCGTTGGCGGTCGACCGGGCCGGTCGACCGGCAGTTGGTCAGACTGCCACATCAGCCTAACGGCTAGTTTTTCCTAGGGGCTATATATACCCTTTTCTCCATTGTTTTAGATAAGAATTTTTGAGCTAAAAATTTTCAGTTTTCTGAAGAGTTTAAAAGAGTTTTTAAAAGAGTTTTTAAGTCAAAAAGATCTCATCTTTATTTGTTTTGGGTTTTTGGAAAATCAAAGAAAAATAGGTTTTGGGATTTTGCTTAGATCTTCAATTCTATCATATTGCAAGTATTTCCCAAAGATTTTTCTTTGGCTTGTTTCCAAAAAACACTTGTTTCCACACTTGAGCTATCTTCTATCCTAAACTATTAGGATCTTGTTTTTGTGGAAAAAGATAAGAGAAAAAGAAAGAGAAGTGTTTGAGTTGTTTGTTGTAAACCTCATTGTTGTAAACCCTCCTTTTATTTGTGAATCCCTCTTCGGTAGAGGTGATCGGAGTGGTATTGGTTTGGATCCCTCAGTGTGAGGTGATTGGGATTGTGTTGTAAGCCTCTTAGGTAGAGGTGTGGTTGTTGGTTGACACCTCTAGTGTGAGGTGTTGTGGTTTGTATTGAGAGAGGAGTTCGGTACTCTTTGGGTTGTAAGAAATCCTCTTCGGTAGAGGTTCCCTCGGTGGGAGTTGAGATAGTGGAAATCCTACACGGTGGTGTAGGCGGGGATGTAGAGCAAGGTGCTCGAACCTCGAAACAAATCTTTGTGTTAGCGTTTGATCCATTGTCTCTCTAACCTTACTCTCTTTACTTTGTGCAAGCATCATTTCATACAAGCATCATACTTTCATAGCATTCATATTATATACATTGCTTGTGTTGCCTTGCATCTTTCATATTGTAATTTATCCTTGATTGCTTGGCTTGATTGTGTGTGCACATATTTCATATTGCTTGGATTGCTTGTGTGTGTGTGCCTAACTTGTACTCATCAACAAGAGCTTCACATAGCGCCTCAACCCATTTCAAGGGGAATCAAGGGGAGTTAGTCCAGAGCCTCGCAAGGGGAATTCGGCTACACTTGTTGTATTGTATTAGTTTGTGCATAATTTGCATTAGCTTCCGCATTTAGCGCACTTAGTTTGCATTTAGTTTCTTAGATTAGCACTTACACCTATTCACCCTCCCTCTAGGTGTTTTTCAATACTGAAGGCCGATGTCACCTCGTCAGCCGCATCGGAATCCAAGGGTCCCATCAGAAAGTTCTTACCAGACTCGACGTAAATGGCCGGCCCGCTCTCGCCGTCGAGTCCCCTGCAGACCACTCAACAGAGCTTGATTCCACAGCACTTCCTTTGGAAGTCCCAACACCCGAAGGACCGACATCAGCTGCGCCACTCCCAGACTCTTGCGAGTGAGCGGAAGAGCTGGCTGCAGCCCTATAGGTGAACAGGGGATCGTAGTGTTCCCCTTGCTCTCCAACTGCCTCAGCTCCTGCAAACAAAAAGCAAATGATGAGTTATTTAAAGTGCGCTGAAGGCATATTAGATGGGGCCAATCTTACCAGTAGTCGGTTTCAGCAACCGACGGCTCAGCCACTAATGGAGCAGCAGAAGGAAGCGCAGTAGAGGGTTCGCCCTCTACTACAATTGTAGGAGCATGGCGACGAGGCTTCTTCGCCAACGACTTCCTATGGGATCCACTCCCACGTTTCCTCTTGAAGTGGACATCAGAATCCTCTTCTTCCACTTCTTCCACATGTCGTGGGGGAGCTGTCCCCACCACGCCGGAGCCGGCTTCACAGGTGTCAGCTTCACGGACATCAGCTCCTGTCCCTACCATCAAAGCGAGGGCTCCCTGCATCAGAAGTCTCGCTATCATCCACAGCGATGAACTCCTCTATGCCAGGGACACGGACTCGTTTACCCTCCTTCTTCTCAGAAGCCTTCTGCCTCATACGATGAGCAATCAATCTCACACCCGAACTATTGGCATTGAATCCAGGAGGCGTGGAATTCGAAGCCGCATACCATTGGCAGAAGCACAAGGTCGTCCGAAGGCCGGGATTTCTCAACGGCGTGCGTAGCCGCGCCCCAGTGCCATCTGCAGTAAAGAACCGCCAGGCGCGGGCCCCATCAATGAGGCTCCCATGAAAGCCATGTCCGGATTCGGTTGCCCACGTACAGCTGGTCATACCCGAATTGGCGGGCAAACCGGCTCGGAACGTAGGGTTCCATGTAGCAGGTGTCCCACTCCTGAACAGCAAATGCGAGGGCCGGATGCTGACCAGCCACTCGAAAACACCTCGACTCATGGGAGAGTCACTCGATTCCACATCATGGAATTCCTCATGTACCCGCATCCCGCATACGAGGAAAACAGCGGAACAGGCTGTAAGCGTCATAACGGCGTACTAACTTACGGGCCTCAGCCACGTAGATCTTCTGCCATGAACAGCCCTCGAAGCGGCGGAGAAGTGCCGTTCGAACACCCTGCGGAGGATCCGTCCCAGCTCCAATCAAAGCCGGGCAGTGCCAAGGCGAACCACGCCATCAAGTAGGTATACGGTAAACCTACCCTAGGATTGGGTCCGTCACAGGGCAGGACGGCACCCCTTTCCTCTCCTCGACACCGATGGTCTGCAGAAAGCCTCCGTTAGCGCACGAAGGCCCCTCTGGATACAGCACACCATAGCCGAGAGAAAGACCCAGACGGTGGCCATGGACCAAGCGCACAGCCGGCAGCAAGACATTGGGTGGACATGTCACCCGAGGAAGACGGTACCACACATTCTTTAACCAGATGTTAAGAAACCGGCCAGCAGCGCCTTCCGAGACATAGGCCGACGAGCCTGGTGGTGAAAGCTCCGAAGGACATCACCTTCCTCAAAAGGACCATCATCTTCAGTCACGATGATGTCCTTTTCGGCATGCGCCTCCATCCGGGCCAAGATGTCCCCTTTAGCAACTCCGCAATGAGCAGCTTCAGGCGCACTCTTCATGTCCGGGAACAGATAGTTCCCCCAGCTCTTTAAGCTCTTCGAGCTACTCTTGCCACCAGTGTGGATGCTGGAACAAATGTGCAAGTGGCACATCAATTCCCGGTAAGCCTCAAGCAAAGCAGGCTCCTGCTTCTCCACCAGAGCCAACTCCGCTTCACAGGGAAAGTACTCTTCGTACGGAAGAGACCCAAAAGGCAAGGCAGAGATTCCCACATCTCATGCAGAGCCATGCCCAACTCACCAACTGGGGTGAAGAAGGTCCCCGAGGCAGGGCAGTATAACTCAAGGATGGCGTAGAAGCACGCCACCTTCATATCACTGCCGTAGCAGGTCGCCCTGACGGCCTCATGGAGGTTTAACTTCTCCAAGTCCTTCCCGAAATTAGCAAGGACATAGTGGTCAACTCCGCCCACCATGTCTTGGGAGGATGAACCCAACCAGGGGTCCTGAAGTCAGTAGCGGGGTAATTCCCGCCAACTGCGCAGAATTGGGCGCCAAAAGTCTGCGCCACAGCCGGATTCTCTCCCACTGGAAGTTCTCGCAATACCTTCCCAGGGTACAGCCCCATTATGCCGCGAGGAGGGCCCGCCCCTGAATAGCCGGACTGATATGACAATCTCCAGACATGGACAGATTCAGCACTTCGGCTCACACTCCACGCCATCTTCCGAGCCGGAGTCACAGCCGCGAAGGAGGACAAAGGGAAGTGTCGCTTAGTGGACGGAAGATAAGATTCTCGCCATCTAACTGAAAAATCCACTGCCCTTCGCCGGCCTGCAACTGGCGATCGGAATCAGGCGCAGCATCCCCGAACATGAAGTCAGGCTTTCTGTAAGTCTGACGATCGACATCCTCAAGAGGAGCCGTGGTCAAGATACTCCGCAGGGTCTGCGGATGACCGCCTTGGATGAGCGTATCCCGGACAAGAGAGCTCCGCTCACTGAATAAGGAAGCCTCTCCATGGAATCGCAAGCTGATGCTACCATCTGCTCTACTGGATAACCCGAATAGACTGTTCGGGAGACCGGAGGTGTAATGCACTGCAAAAACAGAAATGAGCTATGATTAGTTCATCAATCAAGTGGATATGAAAATACAAAAATTCACTAAGGCATAGCCTCGCTCAGTGAGAAAAGCCAGCAAGGCGATAGCTTCGATGAAGCTTGATCTCGTGGATGAAACTGCATCTTCGCAGGAAGAAATCCGAAGCACCAACTTCGCTTAAGCAGGAAGTGGTATAGCCCTGAGGGCTGATGTCATCAAAAGGGCATTATGGTCAAAAGTCATCATGACTGAGAGGACTTATTCAAGTCCTTTCCTCAAACAGTACGGAGATGGCCCGAGTTATGGCTTCGTGCGAAAGCCCAAAGAAGAACTGTTCAGTTCTTAATTCCCTGGTGCAAGCAAAATAGGGAAGTTAAGGGAAACGAGTTCCCTGATGAGGACAGATCATATTCGATCGTCCTAATGGCCGAATATCGACTCCAAAGGATGGAGACCACTCTCTAATCAGATCGAAAAGTTCCTTACCAGCGATCGGTCGCTCGATGACCGGAGGAGGAGCGCCCTCCGCTGCAGAAGTCGCTGCTTCTTTTCCCGCTCGTCTTTTGGGCGCCATCGAAGAAATGCAAGAGTTCTCAAAGTACTCTGAGTAAAGAAGGAAGAAGAAGATGGAAAGACAGAAACTTCTCTGGAAAAAAAGGAGATCCTTTTTTTCTGTTCAGCCCGATCGGGCTTTTATAGGCCAATCAGCGCCTAAATTGAGGCCTCAAAAAAAGGGCACATGCCGCCGTTTCGAATTAATTCGAAACATCGCCCGAAGCGCCCGAGACGCTTTCCCAAGGGGCGACGGTTCAACCCCACTAAGGGTTAACTTCGCACAGGAGCAAAGTGCGGACTTCGCACAATCCTTCAAGGGCTTAGCCGAGAGGCTTACCTTAGCCCTCCAAAAAGGTGCTGCTCGCGGGACATGCCAGTCTCGTGAAAATCATTCGAAGAAAGGACTATGTCCTTAGCTCCGCACACAGTTTAGCCCAGCTATGGCCAGACTCTCAGTGAAAGCAAGCAAAAAATCAGATGATCGGAAGATGAACTTTCATTGATTTAACAGGAAGGGTACATTGATATTACATCAAAGTTGTGTTTTATACAATACATCCAGTTGCCCAACAGGATCATTTGAGGCATACAAGCGGTTTTATCTGCTTTCAAGCCAAGTCAATGGGACAGGAAAGGCCTTCCTCCGGCACGAGACCGTAATCCTTCGCACATGAACAGATGGTGCCACAGGGACACGGTCATTTTTCTCCACAAAATGGCAGATCATGCCAGGCCATTTTTGTTGAAGCCTGGCAATAAAAACCTATCGCCGCCAACACGATAGATCACGTATAATGGGAATCGGCAGTGATACCAGTGATCTAACAGGCGCGATGCCCACTTTTCCGAAGTGGATCGCTATCAAAGGCCACCAAAGTTGAAAGTCGGCAATGGTGCCGGCGATCCCACAGGCGACGCCCACTATCTTGAAGCGGATCATCTCCGGTAAAAGCGGCAGCCAGCCTCACCTCAGAACAAATCATCACGGATAAGAGGCTGCCAACGGCCTTTGGGACACGCACCCGCTGCCCCGAATTATTCCTCCTGCTTAAAAGTAAAGCTTCAACCGGGGAAGCATAAGGCAATTTTATGGTTTCTTCCATCAAGTCACCAGACTGGCAAGCATAGCTCGCTGCAAGGCAAATCAGAACAGATTAGCAACTAAGCACAGGAAGAGCTACAAAAGAGCTAAGTCAGGTTCTTTGGGTCAAAGCAATCCAATTTCAGTCAAAGCAGAGGATAAGCCTCGCCTGCACGGCAACCAATGGGCTGGCTCAGCAAACGCCAAGTCCTAGCCTCGCCTATATGGCAAAGTCAGACTGATCTTGTGAGATACAGTCTCAACATTCACCAATATGGCAAGACCGGCTTAACTCTTGAAGAGACCAAGTCCCAAGTCCTGCTTGCGTAGCGGACTTAACGTGTAGTGAACAAATTAAGATGATAGCTTCACAGAAAGCTATGATGAGATCCTTCTCTGCAGCAGCCAATTGCAAGATGGAGAACAAGGAAGCCAGCCAATCCCTAAAGCAGCAAATCAAGGGAGATGAGTTCCCTAAAAGCGGTGAAGTCTCTGAATGATCAAGACTTACCGGTCCTTGGCCGGATAAGAACCAGAGTGGGCTTTCCCACTAATTCAGAGATCTGAGTATATCTCTCAACCAAGAGAAGAGAAAACAAGCAGGCCATTTCTCTTCAGAGGACCTCAAGTGTCCTATTTATAGGCCCCATGGCCTGAGCCCTCTCACCTCAAGCGTGGAAGCTCGAGTGCATTCAAGGCATTTATTGCGCCTTGATGGAAGGGACGGTTTTCCCTTGGAACCGTGCAAAGGGAGAAAACGTCTCCCTCATAAAAGGCACTTATGGCGCCTTGAAAAAGGAAAACATCCTCCTTTGGTAAGGTGCGACCGGAGAATATCTCCCTCGAACGGCGCGAAAGGAGAAATGATCCTCCTCGTAAATCAGCCCCTGACAGTTGGCTTTGAAAAGGCAACAGGAGTTCCAAAGCGAAATTATTCCCGGAAGCCCAGATGCGGAGCTACCGGTGCGCGAAGCTACTCAGAGTCACGATCCGGTGCAATTCTTCGGCAGATTTATCCCAAAGCAGGATTGAAGGCGAAGCTGAACTCAACCATCATGGCGACGTTCATATTCCACACACCATCGATCACAGCAGTTCAAGTGTTTCGAAGTCTGGGCTATTGCAGACTTTCGAAAAACTTTGAAGGGGGTCTTGTTGACACTTAAAAAAGACAAGATTCCTATTGGTCTGAACAAATGTCTAACTTGTTAACATTTACAAAAGACAAGTGGCAGACGAGCTGAAGACCAGTTTTCATCCACCTCCAAGGGACAAGGAAGCAGCTTGGACTCCACTGATCCAGCAAGCAGAACAGTGAGCCCGGGACGTTTCTAAACAGACCTCAGCAGGTCTAAGATGCTAGCATTTAGCATTACATTAGCCCAAGGAGATAGCCTCGATTGAGAGGCTAGCATCATCCAACTTCGCCAGGAAGCTAATTGACAGCTTCGCCGAAAAGCCTCTTTTCGGATTTCGCCAAGGATTGCCTTTAACTCCGCTATGAGCTTCAAAGCGGGCAGCTCCGCTATTGATCTACTACGGTCAACCTTTGACCAATCAAATCTCCTGATGAGATTGGATTCAAATAAATCAAATCCAATCAGGATTCAAATATGGCAGGTGATTGCCGCTATCTCTTGACTCTCTTGAAACGAGTAAGAGGATCAAGGAGAATCTCCCAACAATATGGAAAGGATCAAAACAGATCAACCGACCTGCCAATTCTAGCTCCGCAGAAGCTATCTTAGCCTCGCAGCAAGGCTAATTTCCAGATTTAAACAGATTTGATTCAATCTGTTTTCATATCTTCAAGGGACGATTATACCCTTGCTCTCCCTATAAATAGCCCGCCAGGGGTACAAGGAGACACACACGCATGCATACGGGAGGACTCCACAAGAAGAGGCTTCTTCATAACGCACCGTGCACTCTTGAATTCAGAGACCTTTTAGAGAATTGCTTTCTCTAATCAGGGTGTTGATACCCTAACATCGTCCTTCTTCTCTAGGAATCTCCGGAACCAGGCGAGAAGGAATTCCTTATTGAAGGCGATTTTGAGAAGCAGCAAGAGGGTTCTACCAACCTTCTGTTCTCTAATTCCCCGAACCAGGCGAGAAGGGAATCTCATCGCTCGCATCGTCAAAGGGACAAAGTGGTCGCGCGCTGACCAGACTCCTATCGGCACACTTCTCCAGAATCTCTGAGGAGATCTACTTGTAATCTTTTAAGAATACTTGTAATTTAGCTCCTCAAACTCTTTTATTTGTAAGTTTCCCCCTTTGCAAAATTAATGGAAAAACAATATATAATATATATATATATATATATATATATGAGTTGCATGATTCTGCAATGTGCACTTTTTTCTTTTTGTTCTATTGGAATGAAATGTACATGCTTTAAATTTGTGTCAGTATATTTGGATAGAAAGAAGATCAGAAAAAAGAAAAAAAAAACAATACCTCTCTGACCCAAAGGGTTCTAAATGGAAATGGAAAATGGGTCTGGACCTGCGGGTTCAGGTATGGGACCCACCTTTTGGACCCGCGGGTAAACAGGGTGGGTATGATACTCTCTTAAGTAAACGGGTCCGGGTCTGATATTGTCCGTATCCGTCCCGAACCCAACCCGTTGACAGGCCTAGTGCGAAGTACAGTTGATTTGGTTCTCACCCGAGAGACTGCGCTTTCATCTGCTACCTGTGCACTGATCGAGTTGTCATCCTTTAAAGAAGATCTGTCACGGAAGCCAGTTCCACCTCCATCACTTTGATGCAGTCATGACACATCAGAAAGGATTTCCTACCCACCACCTTGGCCTGATTGAGGATTCATGATGTGCTTCAACCCGGTTGTGCTTACTTTCTACCTACCACTACATTCATCAGGGATGAATGTTTTCAAGCCGGGGAGAATGATGGGGAAAACAAATAGTTTAGATTTAATAGATTTGAGATTTTTATTTAGATTAGATTTGAATAGATGTGGTTGAGATTTAGAAGTTATTTGAATCTAGATTTGGATAGATTTGGTTGAGATTTAGGAGTTATTTGAATCTAAATGTGGTTAGATTTAGTGAGATTTGATGTTATCAATAATTGCACGTATAGTGCACGTGTTGTAGGTTATATAGCCATGTAGTGATTTTTGAAAAATTATTGATGAATTTTGATAAAACATGAAGCTATTTGTTTTGGTTATTGATTTTGATACTCATGGGTTGAATCATAGGCGGTGAAGCCAAAATCTGGATTCCGATATTATATCTTTCTTTTCCTCTCTTATTCTTTCTCCTTTCTACAAAACCCCCACCACAAACTCTATATCTCCCTCTGTACCAAATCAGTTTCTTATCTATTATATTTCCAAATGCTAACTTACCATGTATCAATTTCACATGGTAGGCCGGTAAGCTAGTTCAGGATGCAAATTGTATTAGTTGGGTATTTTTAATACAGTATGGTTGTAGTCGTCAGCTTTTAATTTAGGGGTCCTTTATTTGCAGAATGAGCAGGTTTTTAGTTGCTTTTAGCATTTTGGGCATGTGATCTACAGATGAATTTCACCGGTCTGTTTGGTTGTCGTAACTGGCCGTAATTCGTAGTTGTAATTGGTAAAGTCTTTTACAATTGTAAATGAGTTACATGTATGTAAATTTACGGTTTGGTTAGTAATATAAAATTGTAAAGTGGGAAAGTGTATTGTACTTTACGGTGTTTGGTTGTCGTAATGTATAAGTCGTAAGTGAAAAAGTTGACCACAAAATTAACTATTTGGTGATTTTAAAAGTTTTAATACTACAAATAAATATTAAAAAATTAATTATTAAAAAATTTTAATATTAATATAAAAAAATAATACAAATTTGTATGACCACAAAATTACTGTAACTGGGTTGTAAGTGAGTGGTAACTGGGTTACAAGTGAGTGTTAGTTGAGTTACGTAAGTCTTTTACGAATTACGGTCCAAACAAACGCCATAGTTGTAACTGGATAGTAAGTCATTTACGAATTATGGAGTTTTACGCGAAACAAACGGCCCCCTAATAGAGAAGCTTAACTTCATTAATTTTAGTAAAGCCAACAAAATAACTGATCCTGACAATTTCACACTTTCTTGTTATGTTCCCTGTTTTTTTTCATAATTTGAGATTGTCAATTGGTCTTTCTTGAGTGCGACAAAACTGCACATACTAATTGAGTTCTACCAAAGTGGAAGGTACAACTCATTGAGTGAGGGCAGTCTGGTGTCTCTTTCTTTCTTTTCTTTTCTTTTCTTTTTTTTTTTTAAAGAGCAAATAATATATGAGTATTTTTATATAAATTTATACCCTTTTTTCATAAAAATATTTCGGTCAACTTTTATTAATGAATCGTCGTGAATTTTTATCTTTCAGTTTTACCTTAAAAAAAAACTGAGTGAGAGAAGTCATGATGTGACAAGCGACAGGATGCCACTGACACTCAATTAGTGAAGGCAAAAGGCTGCAGCTTTGTGTCCTTGCTTCCTGTCACATCTAAACCAATTTACCTTGGAAAAGACTTTGAATAGCTTTACTCAGTGGCTGGCATCCTGTCCTTGGATGGTAGATGCTGCCTCTTACCTAGAAAAATATGTTTCAAACCCTAGGTTGGTCTGCATGTTATTTGGAAGTGTATAGAATAATCTTTTGAGGGATCTGAAATTTATCAATGTAATAGATTTTAGATACAAACATTATCTAGAACTAGGTGAGCAGGCATCTAAATTCTAAAATTTTTAATTAATGCCTTGCAAATTTATCTTGAGATTCACGGTGGTGCCCAAAAGATCCATTTGCATTTCTCACGAAGACAATTCTTTTCTCAGTTTCAACTAAAACTATAATATGTGGACCTTTATATTATTCATTTTGATTTCTACATATGAAGCACGGGTCTATTGGTTGTCGTAATTGGCTGTAATTCGTAAGTAGTAATTGGTAACTTTTTTTTTACAGTTATAAATGAGTTACATGCATGTAAGTTTATGGTGTTTAATTGGTAATATAAAGTTGATAGTGGGAAAGTATATTGTGTTTAAAGTGTTTGGTTGTCATAATGGGTAATTTGTAAGTGGAAAAGTAGACCACAGAATTAACTATTTGGTGATTTAAAAATTTTTAATATTTCAAATAAATACTAAAAATGCTAAATATTAAAAAAATTAATATTAACAAAAAAATAATACAAATTTGCATGACCATAAAATTAACTGTAAGTGAGCTGTAAGTGAATGATACTTGGGTTGTAAGTGAGTGGCAATTGAGTTGCGTAAGTCTTTTACGAATTACGGTCCAAACAAACGTCGTAGTTGTAATTGGGTTGTAAGTCATTTACGAATTACGGTCTTTTACGGCTTTTACGTTCAAACAAACAACCCCCAAGTACATTTCAAGAACTAACTATTAACCTGATGTAAATTCTTCAAATTGGTTTAGGAATTGCTGGCTGCAGTGCTTATGGAGAAAACCTTCATTGATGACTGTTAAATTACAAAGTCTGCATCTTTATTGATATTGTGAAGAGTTACAAAATACAATTATATATAGTCATGAATAAGCCTCTTTTTAAATAAATTCATACAAAATTAAATCCTACTCAAGATATTACTCATAGTTATACTAAGATTTTATATGTCTCCAAATGCTATTAGAATTTTATAATTGAATAACTTCTACCAATTAATTAATTACTATTACATCTAACACCTCTCCTCAAACTCAGGATTCACGATTGTATGACATTGAGAGTTTATCAAATAAAAAACTAAATAAAAATGCTGAAACTACAAAAAACAAATGTTGTTGTTGAAGAGCTGAATCACTGATGCTGAAATACTAATGATTTGATGCAAATGTTGAATTGTTGGTGCTGAAACCAATCCAAACAAAATCAGACAATTCTCCCTTGAGGTCTAAAACTTAACCTAAACGATCCTTCCTGGAGACCTAAACCAAAAAACGAATCTTTACAAGGATCCAAAATGTATCTCTTAGAATCTCAAACAGACTTTAACGATCATCTCTTAGGACCTCAACCAACTCATATGATCCTCCATTGGGATCCAAAATAACCCAATCATTTCTTAGCACCTTAAACGAACTCAAATGGCCCTCCTTTGAGACTTCAAACTAACTCAAAAAGTTCTCACCTTGGGATCTCAAACGACCTTAATTGACTTTCCTTTGGGATTCTGATTCTTTCTTGAGATCTAACAACACATAACTCCAATAATTGAAAACCAAAAACTGAACAAGTCATGTTCTTCTACGATCACCTTGAAAGATGTCGATTGCCCCTACTTGTAGAGAACTAATCAATCCAAGCAGACTTAATCCAAACAAGACTTACCAATGTGTCTAGCCCACCCAAAAGCCTAGGGATAACCTTCAGATCACTAAAATCAACTTTAAATACACAATTTTTTGGTTAAAATAGTTTTCAGCTGTCCGCCGTAGATTTTATGTTTCAAATTAGAATCAAATTGGAATCTGAATAGAAATAAGAATCTGAAACTTATTGAATTTCTGAAAATGAAAAATTTTGAACAAAGAATTGTCGGAAAAAAATCCTAATAACAAAGATGAATTGAAGGAAACTTTGATGAATAGTATTCTAATGAACAGTATTAATGAACACTTCTGATGAACAATGTTATGGTGAAGAGTAACTTTTTTTTTTTTGAGTGAGGTTCTGGGAAGAAATAAAGAAAAAGAAAAGAAAGGAAGAAGAAAGATGGTGAGGGCATGTCGTGTGATAGTAGAGATTTGGATCAAAGACCTTAAGGCTCCGATGTCATGTTAAAATAAGGAGTGCATCTTCATTGACATTGAGAATACTTAAAATATAATTAGATATAACCATGACTATTCCTGATGTGAAATATGTATGAGCGGAAGCAACAGATAAATTACTCAAAGATACGCTTCACTAATAAGAAAGATCGTTGGTAAGAATTGAATTAAAACAAATAATATTAGGTTAAGTTATGTTGATCACGCAAGTGCTTATCAATTTCAATGTTTAAAGAACTAATTAGAAACTTTTATTTATACAGGAAATCAAGTTCTTTACGCAATAAAGAAGTTAAGCAATCACAATAGAGAAACATAATTACTCACTCACTTTTAATATGGATAAAAGATTAGAATAGATAACATACTGGATGATGTATATCTAGACTTGTAACTAAAGAGTTCATGTAATAACAAAATCTCTGAGATGATTGTAAATTTGTCTTAGCTTGTTTGTTGATTGTTGGTTGATCTCTAAACTCACACAGCTGAGAATAGGTACAGTCGACGAAAATAATATCGTCGAGGAGGCAGGGCGCTTATGTAGACGAGGCTGAAGTTGCTAGATGCGTGTCAAAGGAGAGACAGATTTAGCGACGGAGTATTCGATGGAGATTCATTTGAGAGGAAGAGAGTTGAAGGGGAGATAGAGAGAGGAAATAGAGATAGATAAATTAATTAGATCATCCCACTACTAATTGAGTCTGATTAGGATATCCCACCACTAACAGATTTTGGGATCGAGAAATCTAAAAATCAAACTCGATTTGAGAGTGAAGAAAAACTTTCATTGATTGTTCATTGAAAAAGGTGAATACATGGGGCCTTTATATAGGCTTCAAAAATGTATCTCCTACTTCTATTTGGATTACATAATCCTACTCCTAAAAGAAATCAAAAGTCTAAAAGAAAAAATACATAAAAAGAAAAGTAGTAATCTTACTACAAATCGTATTAATAAAAATAAAAATACAAGAAATAAAAAATAGATCTCCTAATACTACTCTATTTTACAACTCCTTCTAGAACCAAATTGTCATAGAATTCTTGGGCCTCCTTCAGTACACTTTCATGCTTTTGAATTGGGCTTTGAATTAGGCTTTGGCTTCACGATGTCCACATCGTTCTCTCTGGGTTGGAAAGAACTCGACTCTGTTGAGTTTGAGGAAGAAAAACTCTCATACTGCTCCAATATGTCAGGATCAATCTTTTGCAACTAACTTCGATCTATCTATAAATTATCTATTGGTAGTTTTCTTTTCCATCGAACTAAATACTTACGAGTCCCAACATCTTTGGTGGTGATAATTTCATCAGTCACAATTTTATCAATCTGATCCTTAGGTAATATATTTGGAAGTGGTGGAAGAGAATGTCTCTTAGAAATAAGCTCAAGGATGACTCATCATCTAATGGGTTGTTAGGGTTAAAATCAGGACCCTTATAATTCACTAGATTGAATGTAGAACTGATACCAAAATCTTGAGGAAGATCGATAACATAAGTATTATTGTTTTAGCTTCTATAGAATCTGAAATGGATCAGCACTACGAGCATGTAGTTTCTTAACAGTTCCTGGTGAAAATCGTTTCGGATGAATCCGTACCATCACACAATCACGAGCATTAAATATTTATGTCTTTTTCTTACGTCGACTCATAGCTTGCGTTACTTTGAACAATTTTACCCATACCTTTATTGTGTAAGTCATGCATATGTGATGCAAATGATGATGCAAAATCTGATACTCTAATATGATCGGACATAGGAATAAGGCCTATAGGCTGTCTAGGTCTAAAACCATAAATAATTTTATGCGATGATTTGTCTGTAGTCCTATTCACAGCTGTATTATATGCAAACTGTGCAGTGGCTAGTTTAAGATCCCAACTTCTCGTATATTCACCAACTAGCGTGCGTAACAAGTTCCCTAGACTCCTATTGACAACTTCAATTTGACCATCAGTCTGGGGATGAAAAGCAGTAGAGAATTTCAGTTCTGTGCCTAACATGTGCCAAAGTATTTTCTAAAAGTAACTCAAGAATTTCATATCTCTATCAGACACAATGGTCTTAGGCAAACTATGCAATTTGACAACACCATCAAAAAATATTTTAGCAACTCTTAAAGTAACTGTAGCTCGAGAACAAGGAAAAAAATGAGCCATTTTGGAGAAACGGTCCATGACGACTAAAACAGAATCATATTTTCTTAAAGTTTTTGGTAAACCAAACACGAAATCCATACTCACATCTTACCAAAGACAATTCAGGGCGGGGAGTGGAGTGTACATATCAGTGTTTTATTTTTGTTGTTTAGCTAGTTGACAAATGTGATATCTACCAATATCTTTAGCAGCACTGCGTTTCAAACTAGGCCAATAGAAGCTACACTCGACAGCTTTTATAGTCTTCTCATTCCCAAAGTGTCCAGGTAAATCACCAACATGCAATTTTCAAACAAGAAATTTTCTAAGAGAGGTTTTTGGAATGCATAGCTTACTGCCTATAAACAAATATCCATCATGCAGAAGTAATCCATTAACTTCTCGTGTAGTTCCATCTTTTAATTCCGCATATATCTCATGAAAATCAGGACATGACTCATACTCAGTCTTCAATCTTTAAAAACCATTAACTGCAATTGACATCTTAGTCAAAATGAATACCAACGGCTGAGAGTGTTGACGACTTTATTTTCAACTCTCGCTTTGTGACGTAAGGTGAATGTGTTGTCTTATAAGAACTCAATCTAACGACCATGTCTAGTATTCAACTTCTTTTGAGAGTATATGTATTTCAAAGCCTCATGGTTAGAAAAGAGAATGAATACTTGCGGTAGCAAATAATGTTGCCAATAATAAAGTGCTTGAATTACCTTATAGAACTCCTTATCATAGGTAGAGTATTTTTGCTTGGGGTCATTCAGATTCTCACTAAAGTAAGCAACTTGTAACGGTCCTAGTCTTTAATCTCCTTCATTATCATAATCATCGCCGTTTATACATAATTATATAGAATTTCTCAAAATTTCGACAGCATCTCCTCAAAACATGGAGCCTATTACGTTACAATATTCAATTTTGGTTAACATCAGCCTGCTTATAGATTCACAATATTTCACGCAATATTATATGACATTTCGGCTTGACCTCGCCTACTTATAATTTCATATACTAAATTCACTAATCCATTCACAGCCATTGATAGATTTAATTATTCTTACTCCATAGATATCTTCAACCATCATTCTAGAAACAGGATAGTATATCAGGTGCTTAAATCATAAGCATTACATGCATTACAATATATTACAAGAGTTTTTAATACATAGTGACTTAGAGATTTATACATAGAGTTTTTAAAAATATACACACAAGGGAAAACATGCCAAAATGTAATACTAATCTCCAATTATCGTCTATCCCGTAGGGTGGCTCTGGGCGATCCTTTTACCTTTATCCATATCTGAAAGTGGTTAACATAACGGGGTGAGCTTGACAGCTCAGTGAGTAAAATAATTTATACAATAATTAGTTATACACTATTACATTATCATGCATACTTCCATATTAACCAAATAAAAAATAAAGCAAGCTTCTGGTTTATTACTAAACACATTTAAAACATAACAACTAAACTCTCCTTCGGTCACCTCCGGTTCAACCGGTCCCTTCCTCCAATGTCCAATCACATTTACCATCACAAGGTGCAACATAATATTATTCAAATATTAATGAATATTACACTTATAACAATAACATATAACATATAGTTCTCATCACAATTCAGCATGCATGTTTCTTATTCCATTTAACATGGTAAAATTAAGATTTATAAATGAGAATATTTATACATGAAACTAAACTTTATGTTCAATCATCTATCACCATTTTTGGAAACCCATATGTCAAGTTGTCATGACTTTGTATGAATGCACATCTATGGATATGATTTCATACAAAGTCATGACAACGTAATCCAACAATCACATTCTCATGGGGTTCCCAATGTTATACTTAATCCAACAATCACAGTTATGTTCATACACCATAATCACACACACACACACGTATTCCCATAGTTCATCTAACATTATACTTATTAATGACGATAGTAAATAATATGTATCCCATATCCATATATATTTGTTTTCATGATTCATAAATTGGTAATTCTCTTTACTACTCATGCTTAGGAATTTCAAGCTTATCATTTAGAGGTTAGAAGTTCTAATCACTTGCAAGGATGGCTTTAGCCGGCTATTCCATAAAGTTACCGGCTAATCAAGGATCTACATGATTATAACAACACTATTAGTAGCCTATACATGGAGAAAAGTGAGAATAGTATGGCCTAATGATTGATTATCTTAATTAACTGAAAATTACCCTTCTTTCTTACTAATATTGGTAAATACTAGCTTCAAAAAGTTAATCTTTATAATGTGATACTAGATTATCATTTCTCATAGTCTAATTGAATTTTCTAGAGAGAAAATCTAAGTTTAGGAAAGCTTTTATAGTAGATAACAAAGGGAGGAGGGGATGACCGACCACTAGGGGGTGGCCGCCGACGACAAGGGGTGGGCCGGCCGGTGGGAGAGGGAGGGAGGAGGAGAGGAAAGTGGGAGAGATGAAAAGTGATGAGAGAGAAGTGAATAAGAGAAATGAGACTTTTCTCCCATTTTTTCCTTTAAATACTTTCCACCAAAATATTTTCCCATTGCTAGTGCTTCTTATCTCCATTATACACTTATAAACATGGTCCTCCCCACTCTCTTACAAGTCATATCACCACCCAAGCATGGTTGGATACTATCTTAGGGCAAAAGGCAAAGTTATTATGAATATATACTTAAAGTATATATGTACATACATCAATTTATGATAGTATATACATACATGTATTTATAAGGCTACTAACTAGCATATATATACTTTACCCCCATGAAT
The DNA here is from genome assembly GCA_038442645.1 of Agave tequilana. Classification (NCBI taxonomy): domain Eukaryota; kingdom Viridiplantae; phylum Streptophyta; class Magnoliopsida; order Asparagales; family Asparagaceae; genus Agave; species Agave tequilana. The sequence continues at coordinate 78,711 of JAVJIF010030501.1, read as the reverse complement.
TATTTGTACCAACTCTCATTCTCTTAATGTTATAGGGTCTTAGTTGGAATTATCTACCTATTAACACAACATGCTATAACACCAATACTTTAATATTGCGGTAATGAAGGATTGAATTATATTAGTCAGAATTTGTTTAATCTATGCACATAACAATATATATGGTAATAATATGTAACTAAATAAAGCGAGTGTAGTTCTACACCCCCTTAAGAGAGTTTCGTTCTCGAAATTCAACGTACCTTGAAATAAATGTGGATAGTTTTTCTACATCTCATCTTCTAGCTCCCATGTTGCTTCTTCTACAAAGAAACTTAACCAAGGGAATTATTTTATTTCTCAGTTATTTCTCCTTGCGATCTAAGACTTGTATTGATTCCTCTATGTATGTCATGTCTTCTTATAATTACAGAGGTTGATAGGAAATAATATGACTGGGATTGAGTATGTACTTTCTTAACTAAGAGACATGAAATACATTATACATTCTCTCCATATCAGGAGGTATAAACGGTAAGAAATCAGTCTAATTCTATTTAATATTTCAAATGATCCAACATATCTAGGATCTAAGTTGTTCCTTTTGCCGGTGCGTTCACTCTCTTCATTGGAGATATCTTTAGGAAAACTTTATCCCCGACCTCAAATTTCAATGGTCTGCGACATTTATCTTCATAAGCTTTCTGCATGTTCTGAACTACCTTCATTCTTTCCTTAATTACTTAATCTTATCAGTGGCTTCTTGAATTATATCAGGGCCGAATATCCTTCTATCCCCAACTTTCTCCCAATAGATCGGTGATCTACACTTTCCACCATATGAAGCTTCAAACGGAGGCATGCCAATGATGAACTGATAACTATTATTGTAAGTAAACTCTACCAAAGGTAGGTACTTATCCTAGTTTTCCCTGATCTAATACACAAGTCTCAGCATATCTTTCAGTATTTGAATAGTCCTCTCTAACTGTCTGTTCGTTTGGGGGTGTGCCGATGTACTGTGTCGCAATTTAGTGTCCACAGCTTCAAATAGGCTCCTTCAAAATTTGAATTGAATTCTAGGATCTCGATCTGACACGATAGACTCAGGTACTCCATGTAGCTTAACTATTTCTCGGATATATACTTAAGCCAACTTTTTAATAGAGTAGCTGGTTGGATGGGTAGAAAGTGGGCGGATGTAGTAAGTCTATCCACTATTACCCAAACAGTATCTAGTTCTTGAAATATCCGAGGAAGTCTAGTAACAAAATCCATGGTAATGTGACACTATTGTCATTTAGGAATCAGTAATTGTACCAGTAATTCTAGGGGTTTCCTATGGTCTGCTTTCACTTACTGACATATTAAGCACTTATCGACAAATTTAGCAATATACCTTTTCATTCCATCCCACCAAAAGTTATGTCACAGATCCTGATACATTTTAGTACTCCCCGGATGAGCTGTATACGGGATACAATGAGCTTCCTTCATTATTTCTGCCACTTCAGGTGCACATATTCTGTGTCCAAATTTCAGTATATTGTTTTCAATTTTAAACTCCTTGAGTTCTCCTTTTTGTACTTTTCACATAATTTTTCTTATTTGAGCATCTCCTTGCTAGGCATATTTGATTTTGTCATATAAATCAAATTGAACACTTACTTGATTCAATTGGTTCCTAGCATTGGAAGAATCAGTAGCTCGTACCTCTACTTGTATTTCTTCCATATCCCTTAATAATCTCGTTTGACGAGTTATAAGAGCGACTATTGATCCTCCTGATTTTTGACTTAAGGCATCAGCCACCACATTAGCCTTTCCAGGATGGTATTGGATAGTAATATTATATTCCTTCATTAACTTTAGCCATCTTCTACTAGAGCAGATGTCAGCCTCATTTTAACTTCAAGAAAGCTCTTTTTTTGTTGTTCTCCCAACACAAACTTCTTATTCTTTTTAGTTAATTGCGTCAGTTGTGTCACAATTCGGGAGAATCCTTTCACAAATCTTCTGTAGTATCCGGCTAACCCCAGAAAACTTTAAACTTCGGTAGCAATTGTGGGTCTGGGTTAGTCCTTGACTGCTTTGATCTTTACTAGATTTACATATATTTCTTCTTTGGATATGATGTAGTCAAGAAATCCCACTTGTTCAAGTCAGATTCACATTTCTTTAATTTAGCATATAATTGTTTCTCTCTCAAAATTTGGAGAATGATTTTGGTATGATTCTTGTGCTCTTCTTTAATTTTTGAATAAATCAGAATATCATCAATAAATACCACTACAAACTGATTAAGATATGGTTGGAATATTCGATTCATTAAGTTCATAAATGTTGCTAGGGCATTAGTAAGTGCAAAAGGCATGACTAAGAATTCAAAATGTCCACATCTTGTTCTAAAAGCCGATTTAGACACATCTCTGACTTGATTTTTAACTGATGATATCTTGATCTAAGGTCTATCTTAGAAAATATGCAGGACCCTTGAAGTTGATCAAATAAATTATCGTTCTAAGGAAGTGAATACCGATTCTTAATCGTGACCTTATTCAACTCCCAGTAATCAATACATAATCACATACTCCCATTCTTTTTATTAACAAATAATTGTTGGCCCAGAGGCCTTCCACTCTAGTTTTGATGATGATTAACTCATGTAGTTATGTTTACTAATAATCTTGTGATGTTTAGTTTCAGATACTTTACCGAGATATTAGTAGGTGATTAACTTCAACAAAGGTGTTTTGGAGCTTCTCACATGGTGATTCAAGAGCCCGAGCGACAAAGTTCATACCTAGCACTCATTAGAGTCAAGCTCGGTGGATCACGGTTTGGATCGAGTCAACTTGAAGACAGAGTTCGTCGAGAAGACTTCGGTACTTAGTTTAGTTTTTATTTTAGATCCATTTGTAAAGAGTAGATAGTGTGATATGCTCAAGTTCACAACACACACACTTGTTTAAGTTTTCATATTTATTAGTTTTCAGTTTTTGGTTTAACCGATCTTGGTTTTCATGAATATATAGATTCAAAACAAGTTTACACAGTTTAATGTATATTAGATTTTTTCTATATACATGTATGCTTCATATACTTAGACAAATTATTTTGATATGCCTATTCATGTATTTAGGTTTTGTATTTTAACAAAACTTATTTTTGGAATTATTGTCAAAAACTATGATATATATCTTTCATGTATATTGGATTATATCTATATACAAAATGCTTCAAATTGTTTAAGTATCATATTTTTATGTTTGAATGAGTTTTTGGACAAAACGAATTTTCAATTAAAAATTTTAAGTTTTAGAAAATACGGATTTTGTTTTCGGCAAAATTTCCATAACACAAAAATGGTTCAAAAAGTTTGAAATATGTGTTGAATTTTTTCACACATGTTTATATATCAAAGTATTTTACTGAACTTATTTTTATGGATTTTAGAGATTTTATGAGATTTTTTAGGATATTAAAAACCAAAGTTTTCAGTCCCTTAATGCTGCCTGCCAGGCTCTGGCGGTCGACCGGACCCAGAGTCGGTCGACTGGACCGGTCGACCGACGTGCATAAGGTTGTGCACGCTGACCAGCCACTTGAGCCGGTCGACCGACTGCAAGTGCCCCACTCTCGGGTGGGGGCGGTCGACCGGACGGTCGACCGTGAGCAAGGCACAGTCGACCGAGCGGTCGACCGACCAGAGAGCAATTTGCTCTCTGGATTGGCACGGTCGACCGGGTGGTCGACCGTCAGGCTCAACGGTCAAATTTTTGACCGTTGGCCAGTTGACCGGAAGGCCATTTCTGGCCTAGTCGCAGTCAAGGGGCAAATCTGTTTTGGGGGTTACATATACCCCATTTGTAGGCTGTTTTGGTCAAGATTTTTAGAGTGAAAAATTCCAGATTCTTTCTAGTGTTTTTAAGCAAAAAGTTTTGGGTTCAAAAATCCTATTCTCTATTTTGTTTTAAAGTGTTTTTATTTCAAAAAAAATAGTCTTTTGGGTATTGGTTTTTGGTTTAAAAATTCTATATCTATTTGGTATTTTTCCCAAGTGATTTTCTTTGATCAAAACACTTTATTTTTCACACTTAAGTCATATCTTTCTGTCCTATCTATAGGATCTTTATTTGTGGGAAAATTGTTTGTGGTTGAGATAAGCCACCAAGTGTTGTACCCTCCCTATTTGTGATATCCCTCTTGTGTAGAGGTTGATTTTGGAGTGGTGGTTAGCTCCCTCTAGTGAGAGGTTGAGATTGTTGGTTGGCTCCCTCTAAGTGTAGAGGTGGAGTTTGTGTTGGAATCCCTCAAGTGTGAGGTGATGGTTGGAATCCTCAAGTGTGAGGTATTGATTTGTTGGCTAAGTGCCTACCCCTCTTGTGTGAGGTGGTGTTTGTGTGGCTTGTGCCTAGCCTCTAAGTGTAGAGGTGTGTGTTTGTAATTGAGAGAGGAGTTGTGTACTCCCGATTGTATTTACCCAAATCCTCAATGGAGGTTCCCTGTGTGGGAAGTCCTGTGTGGAGGAGATAGTGGAAATCTTTCTGTGTGAAGACGGGCACGTAGAGCAGTGGCTCGAACTCTCGAAACAAATTACTTGTGTTTGCGTTTGATCTATTGTCTCTCTAACTCTCTCTTTTTTATATTGTGCCTTGCATCATTTCATATTGTCATATCATACTTATATGCTTGGCTTGTTTGTGTGTGCCTCACTTGTGCTTAACCACGAGAGCTTCATATAGCGCCTCAACTCTTATTCAGAGGAATCAAGAGGAGTTAGTCCAGAGCCCTTCGCCAGAAATTCAGCTACACTCGTTGGTTATATTAAGTGTAGTTGCAATTAAGTTTTATTTCCGCATTTAGTTCATTAGATTAGCGGTACACCTATTCACCCCCCTCTAGGTGTACTTTCAATTGGTATCAGAGCCTACGCTCCTGATATTTGGTGTAACCACCTAGGAGTGTGATCTTGGTTAGCTAATTATCATTTGCATTTTGCACATATATTGTTTGCACACTCATATTGCTTGTCACCTCCCATGTTTGATGTCTCCAACATTGAAATGTGAAAATTTAGGATGTCCATGTACCTAAAAATCCTAAGCTTGCATGTTTTCCTTTCCGCTACCAAGAAATCCTATCTTGGTAATAGCAAGCATATAGAGGCCAATGCACAAGCCCTTAAGGCACTTAGAAGCACGCTTAATAAAGAATATTTGTACTTAGTTTCTAACTGTGATTCCGCCTTTGCAGTGTGGAACACGTTGACCTCCTCCAAGCTTCAATTACTAATTCAAACAGAGAATGAATCTAATGGAGAATCCGAGCAACAATGCTACATGGTCCAAGGGAATGACTCCCTTGATGTATATTCGGAATTTCAATTAGATAGTGATGATGCTAGTTCTTCAAGTAATGACTATGTTGATCCCAATGCTTTAAATGAAGAACTTTCAATTGTTTGTGAAAAATTATTGAAAAAATATAATCTTTTGAAAAAGAAGAGTTTTGAACTAAAAGATGAAAATAAGAATTTGTGTTCAAAACTTGATTTGGTTTTACAAGAGAAGGAAGAGATTTTAAGTGAACGTGACTCACTTAACTCTCAACTAGACCTTGCCCTAAAGGAAAATGAGATTTTAAAAAATAGAAATGATTGTAATGAAGTTTGAAGAAAAATAAGTCTTTAACTTCAAAACTTGATTTGTTTTAAAAGAGAGTGATTCCTTGAAAATAAAAATTGCTTTTATTTCAAAAGAATTGGAAGATTGTTTAAAGAAGAATATTGTTTTGAAAAATGATATAGATACACATGTTTGCCATGCTAGTGTAGTTTCACCTAGCTCACCTATTGCATGCACCTCTTCTTCTAGGATCGATAATGATATTTGTTTGTTAAAGAAGAGTGTGGATTATTTGGGCTCCACCTTGAGCCAATGTGCCAAGAACCATACACGTTTGGAATCTATGTTTCGAAAGAAACAAGTTCCATCTATGCATGCATACAAACCACGACATACACATGCTCCCCACGGTCACATCCATCACAGTTTATATGCTCATGTGTACACTTATACACATTGTGGACGTAAGGGCCACCTTGCTAAATTTTGCTATGATAGAGTTCATGATGTAAATTTAGCAATTAAATTTGTTTGGGTTAGGAAAGGAACTAACCCTCATGGACCCAAAAGAGTATGAGTACCAAAGACCACCTCTATTGTATTTGATGTAGGTGTGGGCTCTCGCATGACGTGAGAGTGATGGTGCCTTGAGGTGGATGCGTTCCGAGCTTAAAGAGAGCTATTTGAATGCATCACTTTCAAGGGGAGTTTGGTGGGAGGACCACCTTGTTTTGGAGACATAGATAGTTGCCCTCTCAGTTTTGGTAACGATCTCTTACTCCTTATTTATTGTTTACATGCTTTTCATATCATAGATTTTAGCATGTTTTGATGTTTTATGATTAGTATGTTATATCTCATGAGATTTAGATTAGTGATATACATGTTTAGTTATTTGAGACACCCATGTTTAATATGGATTTATATCTTTGTGTTCTCACATTTGTTTTAACTAATATGTATGTCCTAGATCTATGCATGTGGATGTATATAATGATCATATGTATGTTTATGAGTTTTCGTTTTGTTTTCTATGCTTCTTGTTTGATTACATGTTTAGATGTTAGTTTTCATTAAAACTTGGTTATATATTTGTACAATTAATGAGTCACAAATAGATTATTATATGTTTGTGCTTAAACGCTCATTTGTACTCATTAGATGTACTAGTATAGCCTAGTTTTGATGATTCAAACATTTTGACTTGTATTCCTATTTTATACATGTTTTCATGTATATATGTTTAGCTTCATGTATATGTCTATTTTGTCTAAACTATTAGCTATACATATACATCCTTTGAGCCACTTGCCTTCATGCATATACTTTTGGGACTCGTTATGTTTGGATATGTATGTATTCTTTAGTTTGTACATGACATACATATGCCTTGAAGATTAAATCGTTTTGATGATTTTCATGTTTTAAGGAATTTTATATTGAGCTTAATTAACTATTTTCATGATTATATGTTTCACATTACACTTGTACACTCATCTTATTTATTATTTTCTCATGATTTTATTTTCATGAGTCCTATATGAGCTTTATATTTTTGAGTGTCAATTGTTGAATGATTTTCATGTTTCATGAATATGTTATTGTTTATTCCTTACTTGAAGGATTTCGTACTAGTTTTTCAAATTTTTCATAAAACTAGTTCGTATTCTTCATTATGGTAGAGCTTTTCAAACATACTCTATTTTCAAACCTACTTTAAAAAACCCTACCCATATACGGGCGGTTGGCTGGGCGACCATGCCTTATATGAATCTTACTGAAAATCCTTTTAAACATGTGCATGATATGGGTGGAAAGGTAATATGAGTTATATACTTGATCTAATTATATTTTCAATTGGTATCATTGGATCTTTCAATTGGTATCACTATTGACATTCTTTTGTATACTCATATATGTTTGATGTATGTATGCTTTCAATTTCAAATAGTATCAATTTCGATTGGTATTTAATTTTACATACATATATATGCTTTATTTGTGCTTACTATATCTCTATATCTTTGAGCACAAATTTTAGCTACGCTAAGCTTGATTTCTTTAATGACTATTATATTTCAATTGACTATGTTTCAATTGGTATCTCAAACAAGCTTATGCATTATTTTATTTGGTATTTCATAAAGGGGGAGAAAATTCATGTTTCTACTTTCAATTGATATTTCACCTTTCAATTAGTTTTGGTATTCTACTCCCACGCTTTATGTTAAAAATGATTAAGAAAAGGGGATATTGATTATTCTTGGTATCATATGCTTTTAATGAAAAATTACTTTCATTTGGTACTAATCTTTTCAAATTGGTACCAAGATTACCTATAAGTTTTACTTTTCAATTGGTATGTTTTATTGATATCAAAATTTGTGATTGAATTGTTCAAAATGATTTATTTACTTACAATTGGTATTTAATTGGTATTTATTTACAATTGGTATCAATTGGTATTTAAATCTATATTTGTTTTATATACCACATTGTGTACTTTCAATTATGTACTTTCAATAGGTATATCTCATTGATATCATGATGCACTCAATTGATATATTTTTTCTTTCAATTGGTATCAAGAAAGTTTTGTTTTTATTTCACCCCTTATTGATATTTTTTTTGTTTCAGACAAAAAGGGGAGAATATTGTTTTCTTTGACCCCTTTGTTGATGATTGACAAAAAGGGGGAGAAAGATATTGAGTTTATATATGCATATGTGTGTTTTTGTTTTTGCATATATTGAGTTTATGAGAAAATGATTTTTAGATTTTAAACAAAAGAAGTTTTTTTTTTAAACATATGTTTAATTCATGCATATTGATGCATATTCACGTTTAATATTCATTGCATATATCTTATGTTTATTGCTATGCATGAGTTAAGGGGGAGCTTCTTGAAGCTTAACTTTAATCCATGCATATATAACTCCATGAGTTTTGTCATCATCAAAAAGGGGGAGATTGTTGGCCCAGAGGCCTTCCACTAAAGTTTTGATGATGATTAACTCATATAGTTATGTTTACTAATAATCTTGTGATGTTTAGTTTCAGATACTTTACCAAGATATTAGTAGGTGATTAGCTTCAGCAAAGGTGTTTTGGAGTTTCTCACATGGTGATTCAAGAGCCCGAGGGATAAAGTTCATACCTAGCACTCGTTGGAGTTAAGCTCGGTGGATCACGGTTTGGATCGAGTCGACTTGAATACAGAGTTCGTCAAGAAGACTTCGGTACTTAGTTTAGTTTTTGTTTTAGATCCATTTGTAAAGACTGGATAGTCTGATATGCTCAAGTTCACATCACACACACTTGTTTAAGTTTTCATGTTTATTGGTTTTCGGTTTTTGGTTTAACCGATCTTGATTTTCATGAATAGATAGATTCAAAACAAGTTTACATGGTTTAATGTATATTAGATTTGTTCTATATACATGTATGCTTCATATACTTAGACAAACTTATTTTGATATGCCTATTCATATATTTAGGTTTTGTATTTTAACAAAACTTGTTTTTGGAATTATTGTCAAAAACTATGATATATATTTTTCATGTATATTGGATTATATCCATATACAATATGCTTCAAATTGTTTAAGTATCATGTTTTTATGTTTGGATGAGTTTTGGACAAAACGAATTTTCAATTCAAAAATTCAAGTTTTAGAAAATACGGATTTTGGTTTTCGACAAAATTTCCATAATACAAAAATGGTTCAAAAAGTTTGAAATATGTGTTGAATTTTTTCACACATGTTTTTAAACAAAGTATTTTACTGAACTTATTTTTGTAGATTTTTAGAGATTTTATGAGATTTTTAGGATATTAAAAACTCAAGTTTTCAGTCCCTTAATGCTGCCTGTCAGGCTCTGGCGGTCGACCGGACCGGTTGACTGGACCCAGAGTCGGTCGACTGGACCGGTCGACCGACGTTCAAAAGGTTGTGCATGCTGACCAGCCACTTGAGCCGGTCGACCGGGCGGTCGACCGACTGCAAGTGCCCCACTCTCAGGTGGGGGCGGTCGACCGGACGGTCGACCGTGAGCAAGGCACGGTTGACCGAGTGGTTGACCGGCCAGAGAGCAATTTGCTCTCTGGATTGGCATGGTCGACCGGGCGGTCAACCGTTAGGCCCAACGGTCAAATTTTTGACCGTTGGCCGGTCGACCGGCCGGTCGATCGGAAGGCTATTTCTGGCCTAATCAGCAGCCAAGGGGAAATCTGTCTTGGGGGTTACATATACCCCATTTGTAGGCTGTTTTGGTCAAGATTTTTAGAGTGAAAAATTCCAGATTCTTTCTAGTGTTTTTAAGCAAAAAGTTTTGGGTTCAAAAATCCTATTCTCTATTTTGTTTTAAAGTATTTTTATTTCAAAGAAAATAGTCTTTTGGGAATTGGTTTTTGGTCTAAAAATTCTATATCTATTTGCTGTTTTTCCCAAGTGATTTTCTTTGATCAAAACACTTTGTTTTCCACACTTGAGCCATTTCTTGCTATCCTATCTATAGGATCTTTATTTGTGGGAAAATTGTTTGTGGTTGAGATAAACCACCAAGTGTTGTACCCTCCCTATTTGTGATATCCCTCTTGTGTAGAGGTTGATTTTGGAGGAGTGGTGGTTAGCTCCCTCGAGTGAGAGGTTGAGATTGTTGGTTGGCTCCTTCTAAGTGTAGACGTAGAGTTTGTGTTGGAATCCCTCAAGTGTGAGGTGATTGATTTGTTGGCTAAGTGCCTACCCCTCTTTTGTGAGGTGGTGTTTGTGTGACTTTGTGCCTAGCCTCTAAGTGTAGAGGTGATGTTTGTAATTGAGAGAGGAGTTGTGTACTCCCGGTTGTATTTACCCAAATCCTCAGTGGAGGTTCCCTATGTGGGAAGTCCTGTGTGGACGAGATAGTGAAAATCCTTCTGTGTAAAGGCGGGGACGTAGAGCAGTGGCTCGAACCTCGAAACAAATTACTTGTATTTGCGTTTTATTCATTGTCTCTCTAACTCTCTCTCTTTTATATTGTGCCTTGCATCATTTCAATTGTCATATCATACATATATGCTTGGCTTGTTTGTGTGTGCCTCACTTGTGCTTAACCACGAGAGCTTCATATAGCGCCTCAACTCTTATTCAGAGGAATCAAGAGGAGTTAGTCCAGAGTCCTTCGCCGGGAATTCGGCTACACTCGTTGGTTGCATTAAGTGTAGTTGCAATTAAGTTTTAATTTTCACATTAGTTCATTAGATTAGCGGTACACCTATTCACCCCCCCTCTAGGTGTACTTTCAGTAATGTCGGTTCTCCCCAAGGTGATTCACTTAGTCCAATGAATCCTTTGTCTAATAAATCTTGCAACTGAATTTTAAGCTCTTTCATTTCTGCAAGGGCCATACGATAGTGTGCCTTTGACATCAGGGCAGTACCGATAACACATCTATTGCAAATTCTGCATCTCGATCTGGGGGGCAGTCTCGATAAATCTTCTGGAAATACATCTGGATACTCATTTACGATGGGAATAGTCTCAATTCTGATATCGGTTCCATTAGTATCCAGAATCAAAGCCAAAAATCCCTGACATCCTTGCCTCATTAACTTTGTAGCTCTAACGGCCGATATGATTGGTATATCATGATTAGCTTTTACTCCTTCAAAAATGAACTCCGGAACCCCTTTCATTTTAAAAAATGATCCTTTTCCCATTACAATTCACATGTGCACTATAAGCGGACAACCAACTCATTCCCAGTATTACATCAAATTCTATATCGCCCAACTTAATCAAATCGATAAATGTTTTTGTTTCCCCAATTAACACTTCACAATTTGCATATTAGTTCTAGTTATTACCTTTACCCCTATGGGTGTGGATACAACCAACTGGAATCCTAGGAGTTTGGGTGTTTGATTCAATTTATATACAAAATCACTAGATATAAATAAGTGAGTAGCTCCGGGATCAAATAATGCACGAGCGATATACCCAGATATGGAGATCATACCTTTCACTACTGCATTCGAGGCCATCGCTTCGTGATGGGTCAACACAAATGCTTTTCCTTGAGCCATGGTTATTGTACAGATGATTGAGTCACAGCACGTCGCAGTGCATTACTAGGTTTGTTTGAAATTGTTGTTGGTCCCTTGAAGGGTTTATTCTCATTGCTGACGTCCCATTTCCTCTACTCGACCCCTGGTTTTCCCACATTGTTGAACAATTTTTCTTCAAATGCCCCATTCTTTCATAATTATAACAAGTTCTCTCTTGAATGCAGTTTTTGAAATGGTTCGTCTTACACTTCTGGCACCAAGAAGCCTCTATGATTCTGGGGTGGGACGCATATGTAGTATGTGCTCTTTGATAAGTAACTCTGTTCCTCAACCATGATCCCTCGCCCCTGATCCATTCCCCCCTTTGAAATGTTACATTTAAACTATATCCTTTATTGCTAGTAGATCCCGGTGCCACAGATCCTGATGGTTTCTGATATCGGGGACGCTTTGGCACAGATAATTTGTTTTCCGAACCTTCTTGACTTTTTTATATCTATTTTTCACCTCTAGGGCTTTTTTCACAGCCTTAAGATAATTTCTTAATGTAAGGGAATCAATTTACCCCTAATTTTGGTTTAGGCCCTTCACGAAATTTTGATCTTTTATGCCTCAATCTTGACCAGTCCATTATACCTGGACAATTAGGTAAATCTTTGATCATATTGAACCACATTCATCTGACCCTGTCGTAACTCCAAAAATTCTGATGCCATCTTATCTCTGGCCGTTTCTCGAATATACTTTTCAGTGTATTTCTTCACTAAGAAGTCCTGGGTAATTTGTTCTCTTATGTGTTTCACACTATTCTTTACTGTCACCACCAGTGTTCCATTTCTTTTTGAAACATGAAGGATGAGAATGATACCTTCTGCTCTTCAGTGCAATTCATTACGTCCAGAATCTTTTCTATCTGAAGGAGCCGTCCCTTAGCTTGTAAGGGATGCGTCTCCCCTTAGCTTGTAAGGGATGCGTCTCCCATTCAAATACTTGGATGCGTCTCCCCTTCAAAAACATAGATATATCCTTTTATATGTGTATTGGATTTAATTCATACACACTATACTTCAAATGTGTTTTAATATCTTGTTTTTGTATTTGTACAAGTTTTTGAGAAATAGTTTTTTATTTTTGAAGTCTTCTCAAAAACTCTTGAAGACCAAAATAAAACGAGTATTTGAAAATACAGTTTTTCATTTCAAGCTTAATTTTTATGTCTCAAAAATAATTCAAGTTGTTTATAATATGGGTTGATCTTTGATCAAACATATTTGTATTTCAAGTGCTTACATGAACTAATTTCTATAGATTTTATGTGATTTTATAGGATTTAATGGGTATTTAAAATACCAAGTTTTCAAACCCTTAAACCCAGCCTGAGATCACTGGCGTCGATCGACTGGTCGATAAGACCAGATCTTGGACGACTGGGCGGTCGACCGATGTGCACAAGACGTGCACAAGGCTCTGGCCATTGGGCCGGTCAACCGTGTGGTCGACCGATCCAGAGAGCTTACTCTTTGGATCTGGACCCGGTCTATTGACCGGTCGACTGACTAGAAAGTTCACTTTCTGGTTCTGGCCTTGGTCGACCGGATGATCGACTGACAGGCAGTTTGTCTTAGGGTTCTCGACCGGCCGATCGACCGACAACCCTAACGGTCAGAAATTTGACCGTTGGATGGTCGACCAGGCGGTCGACCAACAGGTCGTTCTAGACCTGTTTGGACCCCCAATGCTATATTATGGGAATGCTATAAATATGAGTTCCCTTGGCTTGTTTCTTCCAAAATTTTTGAGAGAAATTTTTTTCACTTTCTCAAGTGTTTTTAACAAAGTTTTCAAATGAGTTTTTGTGCCAAAATTCTCTATCTTTATTTGTTTTCAAAGTTTTGAAAAATCAAAGAAAATCAAGTCTTTGGGAATTCTATTTTGTTCTTCATTTTATATATCCATCAAGAAGTTTTTTCAAGTATTTTCTTTGTTATTTTATTTTTAAATACTTTATTTTCTTACATACTTACGCTATCATATCAAATCTATCTTTAGGATCTTTGTATTGTGAGTATATTATTTGTGATTTTTTGAGATCACCAAGAGAGTGCTTGTGATCTTGATTATTACCAAGTGTATTTCTTTCTTAACTTTGTGCTCCCTCTTGTGTAGATGAGATTGTGTAGAGAAAAGGAGTTGTGTACTCCAGTGTTGAGTTTTAATTCCTCAGTGGAGGTCCCTGTGTGAAAGATCCTATAGTGGATAGTTGAAATCCTTCTTTGTGAAGGCGGGGACATAGAGCAGTGGCTCGAATCTCGAAACATATCCTTGTGTTTGCGTTTGAATCTTTCTCTCTCAACTCTATCTCTCTTTATATCTTGCATTATTATTACTTGTTCATATTTATATGCTAGATATTTTTTGTGTGCCCACACTTGTGTTCAACCAAGAGAGTTTTTTTAAAGCACCTCAACTCTTAGTCTAGAGGAATTTAGAGGAGTAGTTTCAGAACCCTTCACGGGAAATTCGGGCTCACTCTTGGTTACACATAGTGTGTTTGTAATTAAGTTTTAAATTCTCCATCTTTTATCTTAGATTAGCTTATATACCTATTCACCCCCTCTTGGGTACCTAAAATTAGTATCTGAGCCTACGCTCCTGACATTTGATTTAACAACCTAGGAGTGAGATCCTTGGATTGCTAATCTTGTATTGCTTTGCACAGATATAGTTTACACACTCATAAAATTTCTTGCCCCTCCCATATATGATGTTCTCAACATCGATATGTGAAAGTTTAAGATGAGTGCATACCTTAAAGTCATAGGATTGCATATTTATCTTGCCATTAACAAGAAATTCTATCTTGGTAATGACAAACATATAGAGGTAAATACACAAGCCTTGCATGCATTTAGGTACACACTTAGCAAAGAACATCTTTCTATTGTTTCTCATTGTGATTCCGCTTTTGCAGTGTGGAACACATTGACCTCTCCCGAGCAACAAATGACAAACAATGTGGAGAAGGAATTTAGTGGAGATGAGTTCGACCAAGCTTGCTTCATGGTCCAAGGGATTGACTCCCTTGAGGTACATTCGGATACTCATCTAGATGATAGTATTATTCTTAAGATGATCATGATAGTATAGATATTCATGCCTTAAATGAAGAGCTTTTCTTATTTTGTGAAAACTTGTTAAATAAATATAAACTTTTGAAAGAAAAGTTTTGAATTAAAAGAAGAAAATAAAAATTTATTTTCTAAACTTGATATGGTTTTGTAAGATAAGGTTGAGGTTTCAAATGAAAGGGACTCACTGAAATACCAACTTGATCTTGCCTTGAAAGAAAATGAATTTTGAAAAATAAATATGAACTTAATGAGTTTTTGAAGAAGAATGAGGCTTTGTCTTCAAAACTTGATTTTGTTTAAAAGAAAATGATTCTTTAAAAAATAAAATTATTTTAATTTCAAAAGAATTAGATTTAGCTTTAAAAAAAAAGTCTCTTTGAAAAATGATTTTGATGGTCATATTTGTCATGCTATTCTAACTTCATCTTCTTATGTTTCTATTGCATGTTCCACTTCTTCTGCTATCAATGATGATATACATGCTTTGAAGAGAATGCAGATTGTTTGGGCTCCATTTTAAGCTAATGTGTTGTGAATCACAAGAGATTGGAATTCATGTTTTGCAAGAAACATTCTCCACCTATGCATGCACACCATTCATGGCATACACATGATCATCATACTCACACACATGATTGTATGTATTCTAATGTGTATACTTGTACACATTGTGAACGTACGGGTTACCTTGCAAAATTTTGTTATAATAGAATACATAATTTGAATTTTGCAAATAAATTTATTTGGGTTAGGAAAGATGATAACCCCCTTGGACTCAAAAAGATATGGGTATCAAAGTCCACCTCTATTTCATTTGTTGTAGGTGTGGGCTCTCAAAAGACGTGAGAGTAGTGGTGCCTTGATGGTGGATGCGTTTCAAACTTAACGATCATATCTATGAATGCATCACTTTCAAGGGATATTTAGGTGGAAGAACCACCATGGTTTGGAGACCTAGAGACTAGTTCTATTAGTTTTGGCAACTATCTCCAACTCCTTATTTTGTTTATGCATTAATATTGATATTTTAGCACTACTGGTTTTCATGCTCATTATGTTTAAATGCAATGCCTATCAAACTTGAGATACACATAGATAGTCATTGAGATACACCCATATTCATATGGATTCATATTTTGTGTTCTCACTATTGTTTAACTAATATGTATGTCCTAATTCTAATAATACGTGTATTTAGCCTAATAATCTTGTTTGTTTATGTTTTTATGTTTCATATTTTGATTACTTATTTAGATGAAATTTTCATTAAAACTTATATTTATACTTGTATAATTAGTGATCTACACTTGATTATCATGTGTTTGTACTTCATTACTCATTTGTACTTATTACATGTACTTGTATAATCTTGTTTTGGTAATTCTTACATCTGCACTTGTTTTTCCCATTTCTTGAACATGTTTTATGTTTCTGCTTCATGTATATGATAATTTTGTCTAAAACTAATAGATATATATGTCTGTCCTAGAGTCACTTGCCTTCATGTAATATTCTTTTGTGGGCTCAATTTATGTTAGGAATATGTATGTATACTTTTAGTTTCAACAAAACATACATATACCTTGAAGTTGATTTAGTATTTGATATTTTGATGATTCCCTATTTTTGATAAAAGAAATTTCATATGAGCTTCAATGCCTTATTTTTAAGATTTTGTTGATTACATGATTTTTATACACTTTATATATATCTTTTGTTTGCTCGAGGTTTTCATTCATGAGCCTATATGAGCTATATAAATTTTTGAGTGTCGATTCTTGTGTTGTTTTCACATATTATGAAATATATATTTATTTTATTTCTTACTTGAAGGATTTAATACTAGTTTTCAAAATTATCTTTAAACTAGTCTTTATACTTCAATTGGTAGAATTTTCAAATATGTTAAAATATTTTTCAAATCATATTTTTGAAAACCCCTACCAAGGGCCGTTGGATGGGCGACCATGCCTTATATACCCTTATTGAATATCTATTTAAACATGTGCATGAATAGGGTGGAGGTATGAGCTATATATGATTTTAATGAAAATTCATTTTTGTACACTCATATTTGTTTTCTATATGTATGCATCTTAATTTCAGTTTATATTATATTGCTCTGATTATACATGCATATAGACGTTTTCTTGTGCTTATTTTATAATGTCTATATATTTTTTAGCACAAATTGATTTTATGCTAAGTTTTATGTTCTTAATGATAATTGGCTTCTTTACAGGCTTATGCATAATTTTTATTGATATTTCATAAAGGGGGAGAAAAATTCTTATATTATCTTTTAATTAGTTTTATGTTCAATTGGTATCTTACTCCCACTTTTATGATGAAAAATATTTTATTTTGATACAGCTAACATTTTTAATATTAGTATCAATAATCTTAACTGGTATTATTCTCAATTTGGTATCTTTAATGTAAAATGGTTCTAGTGTTTATCTAAAAATTTAGTTTTTACTTTCAATTGGTATCATGTCTTTCTATCGGTATCGATTGATAAAAAAAAGGTTTCACTTTCAATTGGCTTTCTTCAATTGATTATTTTTATTGATATCAAAATTTTGTTTTAAAATATGTTTTGTTGGTATTGTTTGTTTGTCTTCACCCCTTTGTTGAAAAGTGAAAAAAGGGTGAGAAGGATTTAGGATTATATATATGTATGATTTAATGGGGAGCTTCTATGAAGCGTATCCATAATTAATGCATATATAATCTCATAAGTTTTGTCATCATTTAAAAGGCGGAGATTGTAGGCCCAGCGGCCATTCACCTGAGTTTTGATGATGACTAACTTATGAAGGTTAATTTGCTAATAATCTTGTATTTAATGAGCTTAAGATATTAATTGAGATCTTAGTAGAGATTTGACTTCAATAAGAGATTCACAGTCAAAGTGTTGAAGCAAACAAGTGTTGATTCAAGAGCTCACATCGCAACGATCACATCTAACTCCTTTGGTTCAAGTTTGGTTCGAGTCGTCTTGGAGATGAAGATCGACGAGAAGACCTTGGTTTGTTTTGTTTAGATTTTGTGTAAGGATAGCTTAGTTTTTGATATGCTCAAGTATACACACACTAGTTCAATAGTTTTGATTTTGGTTTAACCATTTCGGATTTTCAAAACATATCTTTTCTTTTCATGAATAAATTTCATCTAAAGTAGTTTACATGATTTATATATATGTTGGATTTATTCCATATACATTGATGGTTCATAATGTCTAGAAACTTTCTTTGATGTATATCTAGTTCATAGTTTTAAGTTTTTGTTTTTAACAAAACTTAATTTTGGATTTAATATCAAAAACATAGATATATCCTTTCATATGTGTATTGGATTCCATTCATACACACTATGCTTTAAATGTGTTTCAATATCTTATTTTTGTATTTGTACAAGTTTTTGAGAAATAATTTTTCATTTTGAAGTCTTCTTAAAAACTCTTGAAGACCAAAATAAAATGAGAATTTGAAAATACAGTTTTTGGTTTCAAGCTTAATTTTTATGCCTAAAAAATAGTTCAAATTGTTTGTAATATGGGTTGATCTTTGATCAAACATATTTGTATTTCAAGTGATTACATGAACTAATTTTTGTATATTTTATGTGATTTTATGGGTATTTAAAAGACCAAGTTTTCAAATCCTTAAATCTAGCCTGAGACCACTGGCGATCGACCGACCGGTCGACCGAACCAGATTTCGTTGGACCGGGCGATCGACCGATGTGCACAAGACGTGCACAAGGCTCTAACCATTAGGCAGGTCGACCGTGCGGTCGACCAGCAGGCGACTTCACTCTCTGGTTCTAGCCTCGGTCGACCGACAAGGTTTGTCTTGGGCAGGTCGACCGACCGGTCGACCAACAACCCCAACGGTCAGACTGACCGATGGACGGTCGAGCGGGCGACCGGGCGATAGGTTATTCTGGACCTGTTTGGACCCCCAACGGCTATATTTTGAGAATCTTATAAATATGGGTTCCCTTGGCTTATTTCTTCCAAGATTTTTGAAAGTAATTTTCCCACATTCTCAAGCGTTTTTAATAAAGTTTTCAAAAGAGTTTTTGTTTCAAAATTCTTTATCATTATTTGTTTTCAAATTTTTGAAAAATCAAAGAAAATCAAGTTTTTAGGAATTCTATTTTGTTCTTCATTTTATATATCCATCAAGAATTTTTTTTTCAAGTATTTTCTTTGTTGTTTATTTTTAAATACTTTGTTTTCTCACATACTTGAGCAATAATCTCAAATCTATCTTTAGGATCTTTGTATTGTGAGTATCTTATTTATGATCTTTTGAGATCACCAAGAGAGTGTTTGTGGTCTTTGTGATCACCAAGTGTATTTCTTTCTTTGCTTTGTGCTCCCCCTTGTGTAGAGGAGATTGTGTAGAGAAAAAGAGTTGTGTACTCCGGTGTTGAGTTGTAATTTCTCAGTGGAGGTGCTGTGTGGAAGATACTATAGTAGATAGTTGAAATCCTTCTGTGTGAAGGCAGGGATGTAGAGTAGTGGCTCGAACCTCGAAACATATCCTTGTGTTTGCGCTTGGATTTTTCTTTCTCAACTCTATCTTTCTTTATATCTTGTATTGTTATTACTATAATCATATGCTAGATATTATTTGTGTGTACACACTAGTGTTCAAGCAAGAGAGCTTTTTTAAAGCACCTCAACTCTTAGTCTAGAGGAATCTAGAGGAGTAGTTCCAGAATCCTTCACGGGGAATTCGGGCTCACTCTTAGTTACACATAGTGTGTTTGCAATTAAGTTTTAAATTTTACATCTTTTGTATCAGATTAGCTTGAACACCTATTCACCCTTCTCTAGGTGTACCTACGCCATGCTCTCCGCAGAGTCTTTTCCTGATAATTCGTCTCCTTCCCAACCTTAGTCGTCCTGATCATCATATAAATTCATCTCATCTTCCCAGTTTGCAACCCATAAAAGACCTCCATAAGTAAATCCTCTCCGGGATCCCTCCTCCAAAACACCCGAATCATCTGTTTCCCCCACATTAAGAGGATCCCCATAAATGCTCTCGTCATCGCTGATGATCAGGTCAATCTCATTGGATGCTTGGACTCAACCTCCTCCTGCTCTACCTGTACTGGAACTGATAGTATCATCCAGGGTCGGTCTCATCGGACTCATAACCCCAATCCATCGAGTCTGTCGTCCAGCTCATGCCTGAACTCCCCGAGCTGGAAATCGGCTAGTATATGTCAGAGTCTCCCATCTATGTAAATAAGGAGTCACATCAATCTCGACTCACATAACAATACTAACATAGCTAATATTATTATACAACAAAAAAATAAGCAATACATAGATATGTATATACACTTATACTTCATTTTCCAATTCACTAGCTTCTTATTTTATGGTTACATTCTAAGTATAAATTTCACGTTTTAGGATAACTTAGGTTTAATAGATAATTTAATTGTTTCCTCGTCCCGATGACCCATACCACCAACAGTTGTTACTGAGAGCCCACACCCTCACCCAACTCATCTGAATCGAGATGTGCGGGCGTACCGATTCTGATTGGAGAAAAATTCAATTATCAGTTGAGTTAAGGTTATTCTGCTATGTAAAATTCATCACTCTACCTGAATCATTCAAATAATCACATACACAACACACATACATGCATACATATATACATACATACATATCAATCTAACAATCACTAATGCCTCCTAGTATTCCACTTACCCTACTCCTTATACCTATAACCTTTGCTCTGATAACATCTGTAATGGTCCAAGTCTTTAATCTCGCCAATTATCACAATCCTCGCCGTTTATCCATAGTTATATAAAATTTCCCAAAATTTCGGCAACATCTCTTCAAAACATGGAGCCCATCACAGTACAATATTCAATTTCAGCTAACATCAGCCTACTTATAGATTCACAATATTTCATGCAATATTTATATAATATTTCGGTTTTGACCTTGCCTACTTATAATTTCATATACTAAATTCACCAATCCGTCCACTACTATTCATAGATTCAACCATTCTTCCTCCATAGATAACTTCAACCATTATTCCAGGAATAGGATAGCATATCAAGTGCTTAAACTATAAGCATTACATGCATTACAATATACTTCAAGTATTTTTAACACAGTGACTTAGAGATTTATACATAGAGTTTTCAAAAATATACACACAAGGAAAAAACGTGCCAAAATGTAATACATTGTCGTCTATCTCGTAGGGTGACTCTAGGCGATCCTTTTACCTTTATCGATACTTGAGATGGTTAAAATAACGGGGTGAGCTCGACAGCTCAGTGTGTAAAACAATTTATACAATAATTAGTTATACACTCATTATCATGCATACTTCCATATTAACCAAATAAAAAATAAAGCAAGCTTCAGGTATATCACTAAAACACATTTAAAATATAACAACTAAATTCCCCCTTCGGTCACCTCCGCTTCAACCCGGTCCCTTCCTCTAATACGTAATTTAAATGTAATAACACTCCCCGTTGGTCACATTTGGTTCAACCCGATCTCTTCCTTCAATATCTAATTACATTTACCATCATAAAGTGCAACATAATAGTATCCAAATATTAATGAGTATTACACTTATAAAAATAACATGCAATATATAGTTCTCATTACAATTCAGCATGCATGTTTCTTATTCCATTTAATATGGTAAAATTATGATTTATACATGAGAATATTTATGCATGAAACTAAACTTTATGTTCAATCATATATCACCAATTTTGGAAACCCATATATCAAGTCAAGATGACTTTGATGAAATCATATCCATAGACGCGGATTTATAGTTATTCCTTACTATATTGGTTCATGTAAATTATCAACATATACATGGGTGTCGATTATATAAAATAAAATTGAACATACATAGTTCATGCTGCATACACATTCATGTCCACATCAATCATACCCAAAGATGAGCATATATGGCCTTGAATATTTCATATACTTATTAAAATTTTAATAATACAGAATAATATACATGAAAGAAGTTAACTTTCTAATCTCATCACAAACTCATCACTTTTAGTATAGAAATTCATATCCATCATAGTTAATTTTTTATATATATGATCACGTTCTCATGGGGTTTGCAATGCTATAATTAATCCAACACTCACACTTGTGTGCATATAACATAAGCGCGCGCGCGCGCGCGCACACACACGTGTGTGTATTTCTATAGTTCATCCAATATTATACTTACTAATAATCATAGTATGTAATATGCATCCTATATCCATATATATTTATTTTCATAATTCATAAATTGATAATTCTCTTTACTACTCAAGCTTAGAAATTTCAAGCTTATCATTAGTGGTTAAAAGTTCTACTTACTTGCAAGGATGGCTTCCCCCGGCTATTTCGTAAAGTCACCGGCTAATCAATGATCTACATGATTATAACAATAGCATTAGTAGCCTATACATGGAGAAAAGTGAGAATAATATGGGCCTAATGATTGATTACCTTAATTAACTGGAAATTACCTTCTTTCTTACTAATCTTAGTCAATACTAGCTTTAAGAAGTCAATCTTTATGATGTGATGCTAGATCACTATTTTCCACGGTCTAATTGGGTTTTCTAGAGAGAAAAATCTAGGTTTAGAAATTTTTTTATAGTAGATAATAATAGAAGAAGCGAAGAGTGAGTGACAGAGTGAGAGAGTGTGAAAGGGAAGAGGGGATGGCCGACGGCTAGGGGGTGCCCGCCAGCGGCTAGGGGGTGGGCCAGCCGGTGGGAGAGGGAGGGAGATGGAGAGGGAAGTGGGAGAGATGAAAAGTGAGGAGAGAGAAGTGAATGAGAGAAATGAGGTTTTTCTCCCATTTTTTTCCTTTAAATACTTTCCATCAAAATATTCTCCCATTGTCAAGTGTTTATTAATATTAGTGCTTCTCATCTCCATCATACATCTGTAGGCATGATCCTCCCCTCTCTTACAAGCCATGCCACCACCCAAGCATGGTTGAGTACTATCTTGGGGAAAAAGTCAAAGTTATTATGAATATATACTTTAAAGTATATATATACTTACATCAATTATGGTAGCGTGTGTGTGTATACACAGACACAAGTATTTATAAGACTACTAACTAATATATATACTTTATCCCCATGAATTATTTTGTACTAACTCTCATTCTCTTAATGTTATAGGGTCTTAGTTGGAATTATCTACATATTAACACAACATGCTAACACCAATATTTTCTTATTGTGGTAATAAATGGATTAAATTATATTAGTCGGAATTTATATGATCTATGCACATAACAACATATATGGTAATAATTCGTAACTAAACAAGGCGAGTGTTACACAACTGGATGCCCTTCTTGAGTTAAAACTCCTCATATACCTATGCCAGATGCGTCACATGCTACTTCAAAAATCTTAAAAAAATCAGGGAGACGTATAACTGGGGCATTGATCATTCTTCCTTTAATCTCGATAAATGTTTTAGCTGCAGCATTAACCATGCAAACTTACTTTTCTTTAGATAGTCCGTAATCGGGGTCATGATAGTGCTGAACCTTTTTATAAACCGTCGGTAGAAAGTAGCAAGTCCGTAGAAACTTTTCACCTCACGGATGGTCTTTAGTTCCGGCCCTTTCTCAATGGCTCTCACTTTTACGGGATCTGCGGAAACTCCATTTGAAAAAACGACAAACCTTAGAAAGTGAACTTGTGTTGCAAGGTACAATTTTTTAGGTTAGCATACAATTCTTTCTTTCTTAACATAGTACAAACTTGACGTAAGTGGTCTAAATGTTGCTCACGAGATGCTATAAATGAGAAACTTTATAAGATTTAAGAGTGAAAAAAAATTTCATTGATTGTTCATTGAAAAAAGTGAATACATGGTGTCTTTATATAGGCTACAAAATTGTATCTTCTACTTCTATTTGGATTACATAATCCTACTCCTAAAAGAAATCAAAATCTAAAAGAAAAAATACATAAAAAGAAAAATAGTAATCCTACTACAAATCATATTACTAAAAATAAAAATACAAAAAACTAAAACTAGAACTCCTAATACTACTCTGATTTTACAACTCCTTTTAGAACCAAATTGTCATAGAATTCTTGAGCCTCCATCGGTACACTTTTCATGTTTTTGAATTGGGCTTAGAATTGGGCTTCGACTTCACAATGTTCGCATCAATTTCTTTTTATAAAGATCCAATGAAAAATCAATCAAATCCTACTCAACTAGTAGGGCCCTATATGACTCCAAATATTATTAAGACTTTATGATTGAATAACTTCTACCAATTAACTAATTACTACTATATTTAACAATGATAAGAATGCGTAGTTAACTTTGTCCCATAATTTAGGTTGAGAAGAATATTAATGTGCTTTATGTCGGGTAGGATGTGAAGATTGTAAAAATGAGGGGACTGATATGAGAGTTCATATGTTTCATTATTGACTTCTATGTCTTTAGAGTTAAATTTTCATAGAGTTTGTAGGGTAAAACTCCCGAACCTCTTATTTGGATATTAGACCCCTACAATATCATATTGGGGTATTAATTCTCCACAATATTAGGCTCACTTGATACTCGCTTTTTACTATTTATTTTGTTCAAATCTCATAAGTAATCATTATAAAAATCTAAGTAGGATGGTAAGTTACAATTTATGCAAAATTTTGGAGTTGCATGAGTGAGAAAGAGTCAACTAGATGACATTGAACAAGAACTTTAAAATTCATTGGGAGAAGAGAAGTACGAGCGGGACAAGTCAATAAAAAAAAGGATAAAGATAAGGCAAAAAAGTTGTTGGGAAATTTGGATTGACACAGGTAACAGAAGAACACACAATAAGGTAAAAGTGCTAATATAATCAGAGAATAATAGAATATTTTTTCCTTTGGGATAAATTATTAGTTAGAGTGGTGAGCAATAAATTATGGGGGGACTAATATCCAAATATGATATTGTTAGGGATTAATATCCAAACAAGAGATTTGTTGGCAGCCTAAATCCTAAAAACCCAATTGTATATCATGGATGGCTTAATAATTATGGGGTAGCAAACATGGTTTCCATGAAATTTTCTCTCACATAAAAAGTATCACTCTCTTTTGACTATTATGTTTGTTGCTTCAAATTTATACATAGTGAAATCATGCAATTTGAACTCTGCTTTCAAATAAGAGGTGCCTCTCCATTGGAAACAATGTATGCTAATCATCTTGTTCACATCTTTAACACCACCATCAAAATATTAATGGCCAACTCTCTGTTCTCATGATATAATGTCAAGATTATCAAAACCATCCAACAAAATATGGGCTGGGCATTGAAGGACTGAACAAAATTTTGTTGCCTTACTCAACTAGTTTAGATCATAAACTCACATATTATCTCCCAGAATTCCATAGACAAGAAAAGGGTCTAGTGAAGGATGAAATTTTACTCAGTCCTGTTGCAAGCTTAAGAGGTAGATGTTAATGCGATAGTGATTTTGGGAGGTAGTGAATTTGAATAGAGAACTAGTATTACTTGATTCAGAGCAGGGTATCCATGATTTGTGAGGTTCTTCTCTGGAAGTGATGCAGATCATTCCAGTGAAATATGCTTGCTGGAGATTTGGAAGGGGTTTGAAGCTTGCACTCTACAAGGGGTGGCCCCATCCATAGGCATCATTGTGTGCAAGTGGAATCTAAAGAATTAAAGGGCACATTCCATCTCATAAATAAGGGCCTATTTAACTTCATGGAACAATCTCTGGCTCTTATTTAGAACAAGGGGCTATGGGACCACTGTCAATGCTCTCATTCAAGATCTTGATTGTGAAAAAAACTGTGTCAATGAGAGGGGGGTTGGGACAATTGATGTGGCATTGAGCTTGGGCAGTTTCCTCAGCTCTGAATGTTGGCTGACATGGAATTGATCAGTGGGCTGGGTACAGTGGTTGGTTGTGTGGTTGGCGATGGACCTGCGTCTAACCTTTCCCTGTTAGGTGAATACGAGCCATGGAACGAAGCTGGACTCATGCTCTTTCATCTCTTGTTCTCAATGAAGATGTGCCAGCAACTCCGTCATGGTGTCAGAGGAGTTAATTGTTGCACCTAATTGTGAGATACCTTTCTAAGTTTGTATCTGCATCTAGGAGAGTGTTTTCCCATTCTTACCTCTTAAGACTGGAGGCCCTGTCCACAAGGAAATTCAAGTCTTGTTTTGATGCCGCCCTTAAGCTGTGCCATGAATCGTATGCAGCATTGGCTTCTTTTTTTCTTCTTCTTTCTCGCAACCTTTATAAAGCTTCTGTACTTTATAAACACGCATGATCAATACTTGAATGTTGATATCCTGAGAGGAATGTGCCCACAAGATGGTGCTAGGGTGGTTGGTATGTGGCAACATGAAGAACAGATCTGCATAATGCAGTGCAGAGACGCATTAGCACATCTTGTGAACTCTGCACTTCAGAAAGGAAGTCAAATTTTATTTGCCATTCAAGAGATGATCTATGGTTTGCCTAGTGGATCTAATGATATAATGTTGTATTCCCTCACAGTAACAAAGGTGCCATCACTGCGTGTGTGTTTGTGTGAGGCATATGCCCCTCAAGAACTTGTTAGATGTTGGAATCCCAAGCAAAAGAGAACAACAACACACCAGAAAATAGTCGCCAATTGTACGAACAAGCGAACAAAGGGAAGAAAGCCAGGACATACAAATTTAACGAGGTTCGACAATTGCCTACATCCTTGGGGCAGAAGGAGAGAAAGATCTTATTAATCAATCAATTACATGATATAATAAATGGGGGGCAATACCCCGCTTTATATAGCGACAGAGTCCATGAAAAAAAGGAAATGGAAAACTCTGAATTCGGATCAGAAACGAACTCTGAATCCAACTTGAAAACCGCGCAAAGACAAAATGCTGTCGATATTCCAGTTAACCTATCGACAGACTAAGCTAGTCTGCATAACACTCGACTCTCGGGAAATGCCTATCGACAGCCATGGAGGGGCTGTCGACTGGGCTCTATCGAAAACCAAGATGGTCTATTGACAGACTAAGTAAACTGCTGCTCCCTATTGGCGTATTCACGTATCTGCTGCATCCTAACACTTCATGTAAATTCCATATTAATACTAAGGAGTTAAAAAAACTCCACAATTAAGATTTTACACTCTCCCCACAATTCTCTACCTCGGTAAAGATTTCTCAAATCTGAGCCGAATATAACATAGCATCATGTCGACTCTATCGGACTGCACCGATTTCATTCCCTACATACCCCTTGCCCAGGGGATCAAGCTATCCGTAATTCATCCAAACGAGCTTCATCGAGTTCAAGCGACTGAAAAAATATGAAGTAACTCCTTGCAATGTGCAAACTTCACTTTCGAAATAACTTTGTTAAGCATATCAGCGGGATTCTCCTTCGTGTGAATCTTTTGTAGCTCGATGTCACCTGTATCAAGAATTTCCCAAACAAAGTGGAACCTGATGTTGATGTGCTTTGTCCTTGCATGATATACCTGGTTATTTACTAAATAGATAGCACTCATGTTATCACAATTGATCTTCAACAGATTCTGACCAATTTTCAAGTCGTCAGAAGACAAATTGCCTCCTTCATAGCCTTCTCATCACTATATACTTGGCCTCTGTAGTCGTCAATATAACAATAGACTATAGAGTAGAGGGCCAGCTGATCGGTGCTTGGAACAATGTAAACACATATCCTGTTGTAGACCGGCATTTGTCGAGGTCTCCTGTATAGTCGGAATGAACGTATCTAATACACTGTTGTTTACTTGTAACATCCTTCTTGAATACTAAACCAACGTCTATGGTACATTTGATGTATCATAGAATTCACTTCACTGCCTCTCAATAACCCCTGTTGGGATCGTGTATGTATTTGCTAAACATAGAGATAACTTGTGATAGATCGGTCCTTGTACACACACCATTTCATACATTAAACAACCAACCACACTAGTATAGGGTACGTGAGTCATGTACTCACGTTCTTTAATAGAAGTAGGAGACATAGTAACTTTTAACTTAAAATGAGGAGCCAATAGTGTACTTAAAGACTTCGTATTGTCATTGGTGTTAAATTTCTGAAGTAGCTTTTTTAAATACCCCTTTTATGTCAAGCTAATCTTGCCACCTTTCTGGTCTCGCTAATCTCCATGCCTAGCACCTTCTTCGCTTCACCCAGATCCTTCATCTCGAACTCGGAAGACAAGTCATTTAGTTTGTCAGTTGCAGATCTACGTTTGGAAGTAATGAGCATATCATCCACATACATTAGTAGATAGATGTACTCTCCACTATAGCTTATTGTAATACACACATGGGTCGTAATGACTTCGTATGTATCTTTTACCTCATATGAAGCTGTCAAAATGCTTATACCACTACCTTGGTGATTGTTTTAATTCATAAAGCGATTTCTTCAACTTGCATACCATATGTTCCTTTCCTGCAGCCTTGAACCCTGTCGGCTGAGACATATAAATCTCATCTTCAAGATCGTCATGGAGTTCACATCAAGCTGATCAAGTTTTAACTCGTACTGTGCCACCAGTGCTAGTAAAATTTGAATATATGAGTGCTTCACAGGGTGAAAATATCTCATTGTAGCCAATGCCTTCTCGCTACGCGTAGTCTTCAGTTTCCAATCTTGCTTTATAGCATACAATGTCACCATCGAGAGATCCTTGTTTCTTTGCAAATACACACTTACAACCGATCACCTTCTTCCCTTAGGCAACTCTGACAATTCTCAAGTGTCATTCTTATGTAGAGAACTCATCTCTTTCATTATGGTATTCTTCCACATCTTAGACTCTAAACTGATTTCAGTTTCCCTATATGTAAATGAGATCGCCTCCTCAATAACTGAGAGAGCATATGCCATTATCATGTTAGTAGTGAGCCATATGGGCTTACGTGAATTTCTTTGAGTTCTTCCAACTGCAATGAATTCTTGGACATCAGTCATAGCCTGTCCTTAATCCTCATCATCATCACCCTGATTGGTTACATGATCACCACCCCGTCTCATGCGGGCATGATCTCAAATGATACTAATCTATCTAGAGATGGTGAAATAGCATCATTCTCCACCTGCTGTGATATTTTGTCGGCTGTCTTACTCTCTACCTATTGAGAGTCTGTAGGCTTCATCATTGAAGCCTCATCAAATATGACATCTCTACTTAAGATAAACTTTCTACCCTTCGGATCTCAAATTTTGTAACCTTTTACTTGAATCCTACAGACACACCTTTTCTTTCTCTTGGGTACATCTTGTCTTCCTTGATACGATAATAGGCCGGACAACCAAATACCCGAAATGAGTTATAATCTTGAGCAATTCTTCCCGACCAATGTTCTATAGGAATTTTACCTCGTATCAAAAACAAAGGCAACCTGTTAACGAGACAGTAGGCATACACCAATACCTCAGCCTAAAAAGATTTCGATATGCCAATATTGGATAACATGCACCAGACCTTCTCTAGTAAGATCCTGTTCATTCTTTCAGCTGTCTTGTTTTATTGCGGTGTTTCTCTTAATGTAAAGTGTCTTTCTATGCCCTCATCCCAGTAGCTGTAGGAAATGATCATGTCACGCCCCGCTTCCCAAAATACGTGGAAACGGAGTTGCGACGAGAGTCGGCGACATATATACGCGAGGAAAATACCCCACGTATACACGCTAAGCCTAAATTAACCTGAACAAGCTATAAATCTAAACCATAATAATCAATGATCACCGCAATAATACATATAATGGCTACACATGATCTGGAATGAAATAAGGAATAGAATGGAAGCTCAGTATGATGTACAGGAATAACGAATAATAGCAGGAATAAAGAAATGCAAGAATACCAGAATTAAAAGAGAGAGCGTCCAGTTCCTCGCAAGGCATACAGTCCCATCGAACACCTGCACAATAAAAACAAGCGTCCAATATCTGGACGTACAAATCCAGGATCGTCAGAAAGCGACCTGGTGAGTGTGTGTGTAAAGGGAAAGCTCGTGCATATAAACAATGTGCATAAAGTAATAACAAGAACAACTACAGATATAAGAAACTAAATAATATGATAAATAACTGAACTGTAGTATATCTGATAACAACCTGAATAAAGATATAAGACAACTGAATAACAATGATATGAATAAGTATGCAGAAAAGGCAAGTAGAGCAACTATAAACAACTACTGACGTCATGATGTGTAACCTAACATATGTCACTAGGCTGGTATCCAAATCTGGTCATAAATCTGGTCCTGGTTACAATCATGGGTCTATCATAATGATATATAGATATACAATCAGGTGATTACGGTCAGTCACAAAGCATCAATAGTTTATTATTAATTATGTCAGCGAACACCAATTGTCACATGTAATAGACACATCCCATATTACGCCTACCACACATGCCAATCGATGCCCTAAATTATTGAAACTGATCGGTTGGAGACATTGTCCATGCTTTAGGTGGGTCCCGTGCATACCCGGGACCACGGCCCAGACTCTTGGCGCTGAACCAGGACCTACCGCAAGGTAGTCAGGAACATGTAAACAGGAACAGGAAACAGGACGGGGTGCCAGTCACCCCACGGGAACCCTGCAGTGGAACCCTCTTTCGGCTACGCAACCTAAATCCTAGGTCCACCCAAAATACAGACGTTGTCTCCTCCATCAATCTCCCCAATCCCAGTGTAAGTTGTTTAATAGCATGTTATTAGTTTATCAAGATTATTTAATATACCTGTTACTTAAATCACTGGGATGACTCAGTGGTAGTCACGGTAACAATATCAACATGTGAAAGTCAGGGTACCGGTATAACAGGAGTATAAAATATCAAGGAACATGATACCGGCATAACAGGAATATATAAAACAAGTGAACATGCGGGTGTTGTTACCGTGTAATAATATTTTCCCAGCAAATTTCAGTAACATGAACATGATAGTTGTAGGTAGATGCCAAGTAGTCAGTCAGGTTCCATAGGTAAATCAATATATACAAGGTGAGTAATAACCTACTGTCAAGAATAGAATAATCTAGGCAAATTATGGAATCAACACATATCTTCAAAGTCGTTGATATATCCATCCTCTAAGTCATTAATAATCAGATCGATCAATAGCTATCATAAAACTCTGAACATATATTATAATCACCAATATCAATGAGATCACTCTCATAACAACTCTATCTCCCTAACTGAATTGATCAGTCATTATACATGAAGCACACGGTATGTCCTCAATATCAACAAGTCAACATACTCCATAATCATAACTACAGATGAAACATCCTCAAACAACATGTGGTCTAGAATATCTATTCTTGGTACTCAACATCAACAACACATCGTCTAAACAAATCCCAAATGGTCACAACTATAAACCAACTACGTCAATCTCATCTTAATACAGATCAGGCCCCAATATAAAGAATATAAATTCTGGATAACCTCTAACTCAAGATCAATCTAAATTACAACCCAACTAATTCAGTCATATCTAATATGTCCTCAAATACTCAACTATGAATCCAAGTCATTACAACCAACTCATAATTTCAATAGTCACATGATCGTCATGTATTAATTCACATCGAGCAATCTAATACAATAAACTGTCATTCCAACATATATCAATAATCATGGTTTAGTTCTCACCCTATATCAATCTAATCGGATTCCCAAGTCCTCAAGAGTTCCCCATTTCTATCAAGGTCAAACATCAGATCCCAACACTTGGCAACATATCCAACACAGACATATAAGATCTATCATGACAAGTCAATCCAACTAATATCCATTCCTCGGAATCATATTCATCCATCTATAGTCAATACATGATTTAATGGCAAAGTCTCCATCCAACAAAGAAACTATACACAGCAGCCAGACAGGCATGAGTCGACTAACAAGTTGACTAAGTCGACTAACAGGATAATAAGTCGACTACACAAGTGGACTAGTCGACTAACATACAAGCATTGATCAACACAGGCTGCACAGCTTTCAGGTCAGACTACTAGTCGACTAAGAACATTTATAAGTCGACTGATAGTTCTATTAGTCGACTACAATAAAAGGGCAAGTCGACTAGGGGGGTCACTAGTCGACTAATCAAGTGGGAAAGTCGACTAATCTGACTTACAGTCAACAAACAGGGAAGTTACAACTTCCTGGAAGGGGGCCTAGTCGACTACAAGGAAATAGTTAGTCGACTAATAAGGGTATTAGTCGACTAACAGAGTGGATAAGTCGACTAATCTAATTGAAACCTGATACAGATTCGATTCTGCACATACTCCCAATCTATCAAATGGACTCACTGCTTCTCTCATACACACTTCCCACAACATATAGGTTCTACATTATGTCTATACACATATAGAATTATATCTCAATCAAATACACAATAAATGAGGAATGAAAAGAAGGAGAATACACTCATGATACGATCACGCATACAGCACCCAAACAAAATAGGTTCTATATTACATCTATACACATATTAAAATACAACCTTAATCAAATGCATATAATAATGAGAGAGAAATAGAAAGAGGGAGAGGATGACACTCACAGCCAATGGAGGAGGACTCGGCCTTGTGCGGGTTCGCCGGAGGAGTCGAAGGTTCGTCGGAGATCGCCATCGGAGGGGAATCGCTGCTGGATCTGGGTTGGTTGCTGCGCTGTTCTGTGCTTGCGCACAGATCTGCAAGGGGGCGAGATGTGGCTCGGCCTGCTGCTGAACTGGGTGTGCCAGGCTGTCAACCAGGGGAGCGCTGGCCTGCTGGTGGTGGATGCACAAGGGGGAAGGCCTTGCTGCAGGCCTGCTGGCGCCCAGGAGGGGGCAGCCAGGCTGCTGCGCCTACCGTGATGGTACCTGTTGGGGCGCTGCCATGGTGGCCTGGGTGCTGCGCGTGTGCGCCAAGGAAGGAGGAGAGGGTCCGGCCTGGACTGGTGGAGGTCTGGGCGGCTGTCCAAAGGGAGGCGGCGGTCCTGGGCGTTGCTACACGCGCAGGGGAGGAGCCCCGGCACTGGTGGAGGATGGAGGGCTGCCTGCTGGTCTGCAGTTGCTGCTGGTGAGAGGGAAATTTGGTGAAGGAGGCATGGGGCTCGGGTGTTGAAGAGGGTGCGGCGGCTGTGTTTAGTGATTGGAGGAATTAAGATGGAGATTAGGGATTTGTTTAGGTTAGGGTTTAGATCAAGTAGTTAGGATTTGTAGGATATAGAATCTGATTTGGATTGGTTGTTAGGATCTGATCAGATAATGGGTTGAGTTTAGGTATGGGTTAACGGGTAGGATCCAAATGGGTTGGGAGTATAATCTAATGGGTTTGGGTTTGTGACAACGGTTGCGGGTTAGGCTCCAAATGGTAAATGGGTAAAGGGTAATGGGATATATAATGGGTACAGTCAAGATAATGGGTAAAGGAATAGGAGGCTAATGAAAGAAAACACAATATCAACAATGATTAGTACTAGCATTAATGCTAATATCAAAAAAAAATAATATTGATACCAATATCAATTATCAATACTTAATTACAATAATAATAAAAACACTAATAATGTTAATCATCAATATTAATAACAACTACTACTAAAATAAGTAGTGACAACAAAAAAAAATCACCAGTAAAATAAAATAAATACTTTGGAAAAATAAAAATACAGTAGTTTTATATTAGGGATATTACAGATCACATGTGCACTCTTCTCTATTGTTTGAATGAAGTACCTTAATCTTTCTTCCCGCACTCTTCTCCATGTTCTTCTTTCACTCCACAAACAACTCTAGGACTTTCCTTTTGTGCTCATGATTTACACCTAACACCGCCTAGAGTAATCAACTATAAAAGGCACAAAGTAGTGATTACCTCCAATAGATGTTGTCTTGGTAGGTCTGCAGACATCTGTGTGAACATAATCCAGAATCCCCTCGGTGCAATGAGTCGCGGTGCCGAATTTCACCTTGGTCTTTTTCCGATGACACAATGTTTTCAAAGATCTAATTTGCAGGTATTTGCACTTTCAATAACTCTTGCTTTGCAACAGCTTTCGAAGACTTTTCTCCTATATGTTCGAGCCTCATATGTCAAAGTCGGGCGCAATCATTATCTGAATTTGTAGAAGTCGCCACTTACCCCGTATCCATGTTACCCTTCTAGTAGTATAGGCTATTGCGTTAGATGCCCTTCAAAATCACATCAAGCCTCTAGTCATCTTGAGAATACCATCCTTAATAGAAACTTCAAGACCCAATGTTTTCAAGACACCAACAGAGATAAGATTCATTTTCAATTGAGGTCCATACCTCACTTCCGTCAATTCCCCCACCAACTCATCAAACATCTTGATAAAGACTATATTTATCCCTTCTATGTTACATGGACAATCATCACCCATGATAACATAATAACTATATAGCTTCTCAAAGCTAGAAAATCAATCCCTATTGGGACATACATGATAGGTAGCTCCTGTATCTAACATCCACTCACAATTACTTGAGTAACCAATAGTAGTAGTGACTGAGAACGAGAATACCATTAATTCTGAGTCTGATTCACCTGCCTGTGAATTACTATCCGATTAGGTATTGATCTCTCGTGCGAGACTTACCTCGATCTTTGACTCAATATTTTCTTTGCTCCTTAAACAATCAACCTTCCAATGTCCAACTCTTTGCAGAAGGCGCATTGGTTCTTCAGATCCCTGAAATCTGATCCGAACTTCAATCTACCACGATCACTTTTGCCCCTCTTACTGGAACTCCTGCTTCTTATCATCAACGCTTCTGCTGGAATACTCTTGGAAGAAGATTGCTTGTCTTTTCTTGTCACTTTATAGTTTACAAGAGTAGCTGACACATCATTATTGTAAAGTGTTTGTTTACCGTTGATCAAGGTTAGAATAAAGGACTCATACTCTCATCAGGAAGAGAATTCAGAAGAATCAACGCCTTGTTCTCTTCTTCGATTGACACATCCACATTAACTAGGTCTACAAGAAGGTTTGTGTAGTTATTCATGTAATCATCAATGGAGAGTCCTTCTTCAACTGGAAGCAGTAAAACCTCCTCTTCAGATGCAGTCGAGTCTCGATACTCTTCGTCAGATACGTCTTTTCTAGAATCCCCCACATCTTCCTTGCGGAAGTCTCATACAACATATGATACTTGTCTTGTGTCAAACAAGACCTGATTACACTATACGTTGTCCGATTCCTCTTGTCCCAGTTCTTCTCGGATGTCTCATCCGGCTTTTCTTTCTGACGTAGAGAGTCTTCGAGGTTTGAAGTCATCAGAGCATCCATCATCTCACATCTCCATATTTCAAAATTGTTCTTGTTGTCAAACTTCACGACATCAATTTTTATCGGAAGATGACTCATGAATTTTGACGATGATTGACTATCTCTGGCCATCTCCTTAGTGGATTTGTCAAAGCAATACGGAAAACGATTAGTGAAAAATAAATCCTAATAGGAAAGATAAGATCTTTACCTCTAATCAAAATTATAGATAGTCACCAAAGTGATTTGCTCCATCCGAGCGAATCTCCCGTCGAACCCGAAAAGCTCTAATACCACTTGTTGGAATCTCAAGCAACAGAGAATAACAACTCATCAGAGAATAGTCGCCAATTGCACGAACTAGTAAACAAAAGGAAGAAAGCGGGAACACACAAATTTAACGAGGTTCGACAATTGCCTACGTCCTTGGAGCAGAAAGGGAGAGATGTTATTAATCAATTAATTACATGCTACAATTAATGGGGGCAGTACCCCTCTTTATATAGCCACGTAGTCAATGAAGAAAAAGAATCCAAAAACTCTGAATTCAGATTGGAAACGAACTCTGAATCTAACGTAGAAACCGCCCAGAGACCAAATGTTGTCGACTAAGCCAGTCTGCATAGCAATTGACTCTCAGAAAATACCTGTTGACAGGCATGAGGGGCCTGTTGACAGGTGACAACCAAGATGGCGTATTAACAGACTAAGTAAACTGCTGCTCCCTGTTGGCGTATCTACATATCTGTTGCATCCTAACGCTTCTTGCAAACTCCGTACTAATATCAAGAAGTTAACAACTCCACCATTAAGACTTTACATTCTTTCCCCACATTAGATTGGACAACTTTTTTCAGTGAATTATCCTTGAAATTGTGTAGGCTTGAGTACTTAGGGCTTTCATTATATGGCTTTTGTCTTGCATTTATCATCGACTGAGATTATGCATTAAGAGTTCCATCAGTTAATAACTTTCGCTTGGGTTAATTTAATAAATTTTTTGGTTTTCCTTCAATTTATAAGATCATTTGTTGATGATGAAGACCAGGAAGCTTTAATCTTTTTATTTATTTATTTATTTGTCACATCGATGACTGAATTCATCAATATGCCAAAAAGTGGCAATTACTTTCTTTTCTTTCTTTTTTACTGGAAATTAAGGTTTTCTTTTACTATAGAACCAGCTCTAGCTGATGAAGTAGCTGGCAGTTTTAACCTTTTTGTTTGCCTTTTTGGCTGGATCAGTCGGGAAATTTACTGTTTGGTTTCCTGGCCTCTCTGGTGAACAATGCAATAGTCTTCAAATTAAGAGAAGTGTATTATATTATCAACAAGGCCTGCGTAATACAGCACTAAATATCATTAAATGGTTTAATAGTAGAGTAGTTTTCTATGACAAGCATATCTTAGAAATTATCACCTGTTCATCTTAAGTCTTTCCATACGCCAAAAGTTGTCCAGCATTAATGGCAATACTTGAGCCTCCATTGTCAGTATCATGTGAAAACTGACCTGCTCCATTTTATTTCTTGGCTGCGTCAAATTTAATTTGTGTTAATCTGAGGAGAATCTGATTGCACTGATTGAGAAATGTAACTACATTTTATTCAGGCTCAGCATGGATTTCATCTGAAAAGAAAAATTCTCGGCTTAACTTCAAATCACCTTTAATTATCATAGAGCTGCACTGAATGTCGACAACATCTAGCTATTCAGTTCTAATATAAATACAGCTGGTAAAATTATTGATCTACATTTGTGATGCCTGAGGGAAATTACTTTTGTGAATCCATAGCTCTTTCCTGTGGCTATCTGAATTAAATCTGGAGGAAACTTACTAAGAGCCATTGATAGCATGAGAAGTTCCAGTTAGCATAAGCCAGTGAAAGAGCTTCTGTCTTTAAGATTTGAACAATCAACACGGAAACCTGAAGTTTCTGGTCAATTACAATACAAATTGTGATAATAATTATGAACTGCTTGCGGTGCAAAGTTGGCAGCAAAAACATTCATGACATGGAAACTCAAAGTTGAAAACGAGACTAATTTTTGAGATTGTTTCATTAATTGATGGTTCTGACCAAAAGGCTTATGTAAAATCATTTGTTGATACAAATTTATGTTGCACGTGTGAAACATCTCGGTACAATTGACAGCATTAGTACAACTTCGTGGCATATGGGAACCTGTACGTTATACAAAATGACACAGCTTTGTTGAGACAAAGGATGAACATCAACCACAAACCACAGATGGGTCCTGTTCTGGGCGTACAGTAATGAGGTAAAATGGAGCTTTTACAATTGTGCCTTTTTCTTTTCTTTTCTTTTTTTTTTTTTTTTGTGTACTTTTTCTTATTGGTCAGTGTCTATTTTCTCTTTGTAACATTTATTTCCTTTATTTTCAATCCATTATGAACTGGGCCTCCTTCGGTCCTGTTTTTATCTAAAAAAATAGGGTCTTTCATGTGTACTCTCCAAATCTTCCATAATTTTAAAAATAATTTTAAAATTCTCAAAATATCAGAATTATTCTTTAAATTCTTTCAAATTTTCAAAATTACTTTCTAAATCTTCGTCATAACATATTTACTCCCTAAATTATTTCATATTTTCAAAATTATCCCTCAATTATTTTTTATAAAATTTGGAATTTCAAAAATACCCTCCTCCTCCATGACTCTGCTTCCTCCGCCTCCTCAGCTGGCGTCCTCCTCCGCCACCATCACCAACTCCTCCACTCTGTATCATTGAGCATCAAGGCAATGAGTATAAAGGCAGGAGAGAGTCTGCAGGTACTGAAGTAATTTTGGTCGGTGAGGATAATTTTGAAAATTTGAAAAAGTTTGAAGATTAATTCTAATATTATCAATATTTGAGGAGTATTTTTGAGATTATCAAAAAAATGTGAAGAGTGCATGTGAGAAAAACCCAAAAAAATAATAATAAACTAGGGGCCATCAACCTGAGAGACATGAATAAAGCTCTTTTGTGCAAACGGTGGTGGAGAATCATATTCCGTCACAGCATCATGTGGTAACCAGCTTCACATATTCTAAGGTATAGGAGAAAAATAGACTTGTCACCCTTTTCCCAACAGTTTCCTAATAATCCCTCCTTTCTGAGCAAAAGTGCATTTCAATTTCTTTTGCTCAAAGGAAGTCATTTTCAGTGAGCAGATGGTGATCTTGTGGCCACATTCTCTTCCATACATTCATTTCCTTATCTATTTGGTTGTCTTAAGTGGCCCGTAAGTCTTAAGTGGTAAACTCTTTTACAGTTGTAACTGAGTTACATGCAAGTAATTTTACGGTGTTATTGGTAATGTAAAATTATAAGTAGAAAAGTGTATTGTGTTTTATGGTGTTTGGATATCATAATGCGTAAATTCTAAATGAAAACGTTGATTACAAAATTAACTATTTAGTGATTTAAAAATAATTTAAATATCAATAAATATTAAAAATATTAAATATTAAAAATATTAAATAATTAAAATTAAAATAATATATTAAAAATATAATATATTAAAAACTAAAAAATTAAATATTAAAAAATAGTAAATATAAAAAATGAAATATATGAAATATTAAATGATTAATCTAATAATCATAACTTACTAAGTTTATATTAAATATTACTAATCTATAAAAAAAAAGTAAGAAATAAAATTAAGTGGAATACATTATATTAATCTAGTAATAGAAAAGATTAATATAGTAATAGAAAAATATTCTAATTTTAAAAATTATTAGATTATTACTAAAAATTTAATCTAATAATTATATTTAATCTAATAATCAAAAAATTCTCATAATTTCAAAAAATTAATTTAATATTAAAAATATTAATCTAATTACAATTAACTGCATGCAATATAAATTTATATGACGGCAAAACAAACTGTTTGTGCTGCAAGTGAGCTGTAAGTGAGCCTTGCATGATCACAAAATTAACTGTTTGTGTTGCAAGTGGATTATAAGTGAGATGCAAGTGCATTTTACGACTTACGGTCCAAACAAACGTCGTAAGTCGCAATTACCGCTTGCGACGTATGGACTTTTATGGTGAAACAAACACGCCCTAAAAAAATATCATTGGCTGAGACAAATCCTGATAGTAAGAGAGACTGAGATAGTGAAATCGGGACGAGGCAAACAAACATTTGTCCTAAAGAGGCTGCTGGGTCCATGCTCTCTCCCTAATAAATGAAAAGGACCCTACATGCATGTGTCACGAACCGCTCCATTTGGTGCATTTAGGCTCATCCCATATGGTGGAGTGGCTAGAGTAGATCTATAGTGTTTTAAGACAATATTGTAAATATCATGTAATGAGGATTCCATAGAAGATTTCATAGAGGATTCTAGAGGAAGACATTTAGGCATGAATATATGGGAGCTTCTAGATATTCTAAAAGCCTCCAAATTTAGAGAGTTCTTGTACAAGCCCTTGCCTATAAATCAGGGTCAAGGGTGCCTATTTGTAAACAACAAGGAAGGCATAAACAATACAAGCTTTCACTTCTCCTCTCAAGTGCTCTCTCTCTCTCTCTTGAGTGAGTGTGAGGGTTAGGCTGACTTAGCTTCGCTTTTAAGGGAAAAGAGCGAGTTAAGTGCCGCACGGGTTCGAGTGGTTCAAGGTCAAAAGAATCCGCTCATGACAGTTGGTATCAGAGCTTAGATTCGGGAGTGATAATGTCGAGCCAAGATCTTCGTTCCGAGATAGTTGGAGTTGTGGATCTAAAGGATGCTCCCAAGCCTCATAAGGAGAAATCCCGAGATGTCATGGTGACGCTGGAGGCACGGTTAGCTAAGATGGAGCTTACCGTGGAGGATAAGTTGGAGGCTTATGACGAGCGCATCGAGAAGATGGAGTCTATGGAAGACGAGCTTCAAGAGAAAATATAGTCGGCCTTGAATTCTGCCGTCGATATGTTGCAACAAGCGAACACTTCCTTGAGGGAGGAGAACGCGGTCCTGCGGAACCACATGGAGGTACTCTTGAAGGAGTTGGTCGAGCTTAAGGAGAGAATCGACCAACATGATACAGTATTAGAAACTCAAGATATGGTGTCACATCCCTTTATGTCTAAAGATGTACCCAAACCTAAGTCTTATAAGGGGTCTTGGAATGCTCGGGAGATTGATAACTTCCTTTGGAGTATGGAAGTCTACTTCAATGCTGTCGGATTTCGAGATGATGCCTCAAAGATTCAATTTGTGCCTCTTTACCTTGAAGACATCGCTACGTTGTGGTGGCGTAGGCGATGTGAAGAAATAAAGAAGGGCACATGTTCCATCAACACATGGGAAGAATTCAGCACAAAAGTTGTATTTTTTGTAGAATTTTGTTTATACTTTAAGGTTTAGGCTCTTTGTTAGGTAGTACAAAAGTTGTATTTTTATTTTGCAATTTGTAGTTCAGCACAAGTACTTGTGAGAGAGAGGAAATGAGTGCTTGTACTTGAAGATTGAAGTGACATCAATACAAGAATCGAGTTACTTTTTCTTCCACTCATTTACGGTATGTCTTGCGTTATTTACTTGCATTTTTATTTGTTTTCTATAAGTAGCTAGATCGATTTTCTGGGCTCACTGTTGTACCTCTCTCCAATTCTTCTTCTCTTCTGATTTTAATGAAAAAGACCCAATGAATCATTTGCATGCCTAACTTAAAGCCTTTCTTCTTGAAAGTGTTCTTGAAGGCACATGAGGATGGGTTTAGATTTTTAAACTCTTACTTCTTTTAAAAATGTTTCTTGAACTGTTTTTATTTCATACTTGCTT
This sequence comes from Agave tequilana, assembly GCA_038442645.1. Classification (NCBI taxonomy): domain Eukaryota; kingdom Viridiplantae; phylum Streptophyta; class Magnoliopsida; order Asparagales; family Asparagaceae; genus Agave; species Agave tequilana. Next base: position 37,744 of record JAVJIF010030501.1, on the reverse strand, counting down.
CTTCACGCTTGATGATTTAACATTCGATTCAAAACAATTTCTTAAAGAAAAGAGTGAACTCTTCCAACCATCTTATGTGCTTTACTTCAACTTTCTAAAATCAACCTTAAGTTTTGCCTATGATCAAGTTGAGGCACTTAGGATTTCAATAGAAGAATAAACTGTTGAGTAGTGAGATAGTGAGCCCTGATTTTCTTCCTTATTATAATCAACAAAACAATTTTCGAGCTTTTTAAATCACCTTCTCCAAAGCCTTCTCTAAAGTTGAAATTTCTCTTTTAATCATCTCCTTCTTTCCATTTTCTTTTCAATTAAAAAACGAGCACAATTCTTTGTTATTAAACGAATCACCGAAAAGCTTTCATCGCATTCCTCCTCGTAGACACGACCCGTTAGCCACAAGCTACATGGTAAATTCTTAACTCTTTGATTGTTCTTTCATTTTAGCAATCAATTTTTGGCACCGTTGCCGGGGAGGGAACGGTGTGTTTGTTTTTTAACAAGTTTTGTGTGTTGTTTCAGGGACTTGAAGATTCAGATCTAGCATTCAAGCTTTACAAGAGAAGACTTGCAAATTCTGTGCCCCTACTCTCGAAAGTAGAAAACAGAATTTCAAGAAATTGCATTGCAAAGATTAAAAATTTCATTGGACTACTAAAACTCTTTTTTGCAGGACATATTGCTCGCAAAAAAATTAAGTTTTTGTACGTTATATTCTTGCTATTTCTGCTATTCCCCTTCCCTGTTTTAATCCAACAGTAATTTGAGTGATTGTTAATTGCTTAAAAAACGTTTAGACTTGCATTTTAGGCATTTGTCTAATTACGTTTACTTTATAATTACTGTTGAAGAGAGCTGGAGACAAGGTACTATGCATAACATATAGTTTAGGAAACATTTTTGGGTGATATTTGCTTTTGAATGCTACTTTTCTATATCTTGCACACTTTGCACAATTAACTCTAAGGGCAAAACCCAATTCAAGATAAGGTGGGGAAGTCATTACCCTTTCTTAGCCCACAAACCATCTCCAAGCACGCACAACCTAAGCCTAAGTAAAATCTGATAGACATTGGCTTTAAGGATATCTCGAACTCACTATGAGATTATCCTAAGGGGGAAGGACTTAGGATTTGACTCCTGCCAAATCAGTGTCTAGGAAGGGGATTGAGGGCCGAAAGCCCGAAGGTTGGTGGTTATTTAATGAACATCTTTGACGGATAACCTCCCACCAATCTTGCCCTGACCTGGCTGATTAGCTTTGAAAAACACCTAGAGGGGGGGTGAATAGGTGTAAGTGCTAATCTAAGAAACTTAATACAAACTAAGTGCGCTAAATGCGGAAGCTAATGCAAATTATGCACAAACTAATACAATACAACAAGTGTAGCCGAATTCCCCTTACGAGGCTCTGGACTAACTCCCCTTGATTCCCCTTGAAATGGGTTGAGGCGCTATGTGAAGCTCTTGTTGGATGAGTACAAGTTAGGCACACACACACAAGCAATCCAAGCAATAAGAAATATGTGCACACACAATCAAACCAAGCAATCAAGGATAAATTACAATATGAAAGATGCAAGGCAACACAAGCAATATATGATATGATATGAATATGATGCTTTGCACAATTATAAAGAGAGAGAGTTAGAGAGACAATGGGAGCAAACGCAAACAACGAGATTTGTTTCGAGGTTCGAGCACCTTGCTCTACATCCCCGCCTACACCACCGTGTAGGATTTCCACTATCTCAACTCCCACCGAGGGAACCTCTACCGAAGAGGATTTCTTACAACCCAAGGAGTACCGAACTCCTCTCTCAATACAAACCACAACACCTCACACTAGAGGTGTCAACCAACAACCACACCTCTACCTAAGAGGCTTACAAACACAATCCCAATCACCTCACACTTGAGGGATCCAAACCAATACCACTCCGATCACCTCTACCGAAGAGGGATTCACAAATAAAAGGAGGGTTACAACACAAGAGGTTTACAACAACAACCTCAAACACTTTCTTTCTTTCTTTTTCCACAAAATAAAGATCCTAATAGTTTAGGATAGAAGATATAGCTCAAGTATGGAAACAATGTGTTTTGGAAAACAAGAACTCAAAGAAAACACTTGGGAAATTTCTTGTAAAAGATAAAGAATGAAAGCCAATACAAAAATCCCAAATTCCAATTTCTTTGATTTTTCCAAAACCCAAAAACACAAAGAATAAATCTTGTTAGCACTTAAAACTCTTTTAAAATACTTTTAAACACTTCAGAAAACTGGTATTTTTCTTCTTAAAAAACTTGGCCAAAATCCCCAAAGAGATGGGGTTTATATAGCCCCTAGGAAAAACTAGCCGTTAGGCTGATGTGGCAGTCTGACCAACTGCCGGTCGACCGGCCCGGTCGACCGCCAACGGTCAAAAATGTGACCGTTGGGCAGCAGCGGTCGACCGGTCCGGTCGACCGAAAATTCCCGAGAGCAGAGCTCTCAACTCGGTCGACCGGTCCGGTCGACCGACTACCTGTGTTGCCAGCGTGCACGATTGTGCACATCGGTCGACCGACCAGGTCGACCGGCCACTTGGTGCGGTCGACCGGTCCGGTCGACCGAACTGGCCTGCAGGCACAGTGCAGGGTCAGAAAAACAGTGTAAAATATTTTCTAAAAATCTTTTAACACTTCTAAAAAATTCACAAAATTTGTTTTATCATTTTATATTAAAACATACACCTGTGATAAAATTTCAAGACAATATATCAACATATCAATTTATTTTTGTGTCTTGCAAATTTTATCAAAAAACAAAACTTGTATTTTTATCAAACTTGATTTTTCCAAAACATGAATAGGGATATCAAAATAAGTTTGTTTAGCAAGTTAAACCATGTATGTATAACTAGAATACATCTACTATACATATAAAACATGTAAACTTGTTTTGATCAACTATTCATGAAAACCAAAAACCAAATCATGAAACGTGTGTGTTTTGTGCACTTGAGCATATCAACTAAACTAAGCTTTACAAATGGATCTAAAACACAAACTCTAAACTAGATACCTAAGTCTTCTTGACGATCTTCATCTTCAAGTAGACTCGGTCCAAACTCCGTGATTCTCCAAGTGCAAAGGTATGATCTTTAAGCTTTGGCACCGGAATCACCATGATAAGCTTCTAATCATCTTGTTGAAACTAATCACCAACTAATATCCTGTTAATGATCTGAAACTTAGAAACACAAGAATATTAGTAAACATAACTACATGAGTGTTGATCATCATCAAAACTAGAGTGGAAGGCCATTGGGCCAACAATCTCCCCCTTTTTGATGATGACAAAACTCATGGAGTTATATATGCATGGATTAAAGATAAGCTTCAAGGAAGCTCCCCTTAACTCATGCATCACAATAAACATAATAGATATGCAATGAAAGCACATGATACTAAACAAAAGCATGCATCATATCTTATTATTTTTCCTTATGCATGAACTTGGTGTATGCAAAAACACAATCATGCATATATAAAAACAAAACTCAAATTCTTCTCAAATTCTTCTCCCCCTTTTTGTCAATCATCAACAAAGGGGTAATCAAAACCATAAATAAAACGAGGGGTAAAAATCTTTCTCCCCCTTTTTGTCAATCAAAACAATGCAAACAATGTTCTCCCCCTTTTTGTCTAAAACAAAAAAACAAAATCAATAAGGGGTAACTACAAACATGATATCAATTAAAAATATGTCAATGAAGCATCTTGATACCAATCAACAAGAATCAATATATGTTATATGCTATATACATTCATGAAGAGGAAGACGCTAAGTTAGCTTCCCTACACATATGCATTACATGAAGAAGGGATGACAAGCCCCAATTCACATAACACATATTATGTAATGCATAAGAGGAGATGTGAAGCTCCTCTTACACACGTATATCATATAAAGAAGAGTTGTCAAGCTCCTCAATTTATAATATACTCAACATGAATCTATATGTAAGAGAGATGTTAAGCTCTCCTTGCATATAGGAAATACAAATCAAAACTTTGAATATTTTCTTTAAACAACATTTTGAGATACCAATTGTAATTAAACATAACAAATTACCAATTGTAAAACAACATAACAAATTTTGAATATCTAAACACAAATTTTGATACCAATTGTAAGAATATATTTTATTTTGAAAATATATAAACAAATTTGATGTTGATATCATATGTTCAAAATAACAACTTTTAATCATAAAGAGTGGGAGTACAAATACCAATTGAAAGACAAAATCAAATTTTCTCCCCCTTTATGAAAAACAAACTAAAGACATGCATAGTCTTGATAACAATTTAAAAGTAATCAATTTAAACAAAATTGAAACTCAAGCACTAGCATAAATACAAACATATATATGTATGAAAGATAGATACCAATAGAAATTGATATACTTGGAATTTAAAGCATACATATATACATAATAAACATATGAGTATACAAAAGGTCAAAATGATACCAATTGAAAGAGTTCAATGATACCAATTGATATAACAATAAGTTTAAGTGTATACATCATATTATCTACCACCCAATCATAATTCAAGTTTTAAAGATTTTCAATTTAGGGCATACATGAACATGATCTCCCATCCTACCGCCCTTGGAAAGGTAGGGGTTTTCAAAGATAGATTTGAAAATGTAGTTTTGTTAAAAATCACTACCAAAATGAAGAACACCGCAACTAGTTAAATGGAAAACTTGTTAACTAGCACGAAATCCTTCAAGTAAGGAATAAAACAAAATTGAAATTCACATGATAATCATCACTCTAACCAATAAAGCATAACTCATGAGAAACAAAACATGAGCAATAGATATGAGTGTTCAAATAATATGTGAAGATCATAATCATGAAAAATATTTCATTAAGCTCAATTATTCCTTAAAACATAATTCCATCAAAAACATAAAAAATCATATAAAAATCCTTATTTAATCTTCAAGGCATATGTATGTCTAATACAAGCTAAAATATACATACATATCCAAAACTCAACGAGTCCACTAAATGTATATTCATGAAGGCACGTGGCTCAAAAAGGATACTCATGTATAGTCAATAGTTTGGATAAGATGGACATATACATGAAGTTAAAAATAAATACATGAAACATAAAAAAACCAAATTTTCATCACAACAAATTTCATTTCAAGGTATATGTATGAATTGTCAAACATGAAGTATACATACATATCCCTAAACACAATTGAGTCCAAATATAGATTTGCATGAAAGGCAAATGACTCAAGGGGTATACATGTATATCTTCAAGTTTGGCAAAATAAACATATACATGAAATCAAAACTCATATAAATCCAAGAATATGAATACAAGTCTAAAATGTATGGATCATCAAAACTAGACTATACTAGCACATCTAATGGGTACAAATATGCATTCAAGCCCAAATATATATAGATTTATTTGTGGCCCACTATATGTACAAGTATAATTCCTAGTCTTAATGAAAACTAACATCTAAACAAGTAATCTTAACAAGAAGCATCAAAACAAATATGAAAATCATCATGATAAACCTAAAACATGACTACTATGTAAATTCACATGTATTAGATTCATGATGTACATTATAGCTTAAACATAAGTGAGAACACTAAGTATGGGATCATATAAGCATGTGTGTCTCAAATACTATACATGTATGTCAAGGATCTAATAAACATGGAATGAACATACTAATCCAATGACAATAAAAACATGCTATAATCAAAAATGAAATATAAAGCGTGTAAACAAATAATAAGGAGTTAGGAATTGTTACCAAAACCTAGAAGGCAACCTCCTTGTCTCCAAAACTTGGTGGTCCTCTCCACCATCTCTTCCCTTGAAAGTGATGCATCCAATAGATTTCCTTTAAGTCCGGAACGCATCCACTCCAAGGTGTCATCACTCTCACGTCATGTGAGAGCCCACACCTACATTAAACAAAGGAGGGGTGGTCTTTGGTACCCACATCTTGTTGGGTCCATGGGGGTTAGTCCCTTCTCTAACCCAAACAAACTTCTTTGCTAAATTAGGAGTATGTAATCTATCATAACAAAATTTAGCAAGGTGGCCCTTACGTCCACAATGTGTACATGTGTACACATGAGCATACATGTGATGGGTGTGTCCGTGAGGAGCATGTGTATGCCGTGGAGAGTGTGCATGCATAGAAGTTGGAACTTGTTTCTTTCGAACCAAGGTTTCTAACCGTGAGTGGTTCATGGCACATTGGCTCAAAGTGGAGCCCAAACAATCAACACTCTTCTTAAGCATGGATATATCATTGTTAATCAAAGAAGAAGTGTGGCATGCAATAGGTGTTCTAGGTGAAACTACCCTAGCATGGCAAACATGTGCATCCATATTATTTTTCAAAACAATATTTTTCTTTAAACAAATTTCTAATTCTTTTGAAATAAATTCAATTTCATTTTTCAAAGAATGGTTACTTTTTAAAACAAAATCAAGTTTTGAAGTTAAAGAATCATTTTTCTTCAAAACATCTTCACAATCATTTTTATTTTTCAAAATTTTATTTTCATTTAAAGCAAGGTTAAGTTGAGATTTTAATGAGTCCCTTTCATTAGCAATCTCATCCTTCTCTTGCAAAACATTGTCAAGTCTAGAATGCAAATATTTATTTTCTTTTTCAATTTCTAGACTTTTCTTTTTCAAAACTTTATACTTTTCTATTAACTTTTCACACACAATAGATAGTTCTTCATTTAAGGCATGGGGATCAACATAATCATTTGAAGAACTAGCACAATCATTACTATCTAGTTGAGTTTCCGATTGTACCTCAAGGGAGTCATTCCCTTGGACCATGAAGCATTGTGGATCGGATTCTCCACTAGATTCCTCTTCTTGGATTGGCAATTGAAGCTTGGAGGTGGTGGTTGTTGTCAACTTGTTCCACACTGCAAAAGCGGAATCAAGATTAGAAACACACATAAGATAATCTTTAGGTAATGTGCTTCTAATAGCCTCAAGGGCTTGTGCATTTGCCCCTATATGATTACCATCACCAAGATAACATCTCTTGGTGGCGGCAAGGAAGACATGCAAACCTAGGGTCTTTAGGTACATGGACATCCTATACTTCCAAACATCAATGTTGGAAGGGTCAAAGCTAGGAGGGGTCATGAAGTCCATGGTATAAACTAGATGTGTGCAAACAAGCAAATGCAAATGAGATTAGCAAGCAAATGGATCACTCCTAGGATGTTAAGCCTAAGTATCAGGAGCACTAGCTCTGATACCAATTGAAAAACACCTAGAGGGGGGTGAATAGGTGTAAGTGCTAATCTAAGAAACTTAATACAAACTAAGTGCGCTAAATGCGGAAGCTAATGCAAATTATGTACAAACTAATACAATACAACAAGTGTAGCCGAATTCCCCTTGCGAGGCTCTGGACTAACTCCCCTTGATTCCTCTTGAAATGGGTTGAGGCGCTATGTGAAGCTCTTGTTGGATGAGTACAAGTTAGGCACACACACACAAGCAATCCAAGCAATAAGAAATATGTGCACACACAATCAAACCAAGCAATCAAGGATAAATTACAATATGAAAGATGCAAGGCAACACAAGCAATATATGATATGATATGAATATGATGCTTTGCACAATTATAAAGAGAGAGTTAGAGAGACAATGGGAGCAAACGCAAACAACGAGATTTGTTTCGAGGTTCGAGCACCTTGCTCTACATCCCCGCCTACACCACCGTGTAGGATTTCCACTATCTCAACTCCCACCGAGGGAACCTCTACCGAAGAGGATTTCTTACAACCCAAGGAGTACCGAACTCCTCTCTCAATACAAACCACAACACCTCACACTAGAGGTGTCAACCAACAACCACACCTCTACCTAAGAGGCTTACAAACACAATCCCAATCACCTCACACTTGAGGGATCCAAACCAATACCACTCCGATCACCTCTACCGAAGAGGGATTCACAAATAAAAGGAGGGTTACAACACAAGAGGTTTACAACAACAACCTCAAACACTTTCTTTCTTTCTTTTTCCACAAAACAAAGATCCTAATAGTTTAGGATAGAAGATATAGCTCAAGTGTGGAAACAATGTGTTTTGGAAAACAAGAACTCAAAGAAAACACTTGGGAAATTTCTTGTAAAAGATAAAGAATGAAAGCCAATACAAAAATCCCAAATTCCAATTTCTTTGATTTTTCCAAAACCCAAAAACACAAAGAATAAATCTTGTTAGCACTTAAAACTCTTTTAAAATACTTTTAAACACTTCAGAAAACTGGTATTTTTCTTCTTAAAAAACTTGGCCAAAATCCCCAAAGAGATGGGGTTTATATAGCCCCTAGGAAAAACTAGCCGTTAGGCTGATGTGACAGTCTGACCAACTGCCGGTCGACCGGCCCGGTCGACCGCCAACGGTCAAAAATGTGACCGTTGGGCAGCAGCGGTCGACCGGTCCGGTCGACCGAAAATTCCCGAGAGCAGAGCTCTCAACTCGGTCGACCGGTCCGGTCGACCGACTACCTGTGTCGCCAGCGTGCACGATTGTGCACATCGGTCGACCGACCCGGTCGACCGGCCACTTGGTGCGGTCGACCGGTCCGGTCGACCGAACTGGCCTGGCAGGCATAGTGCAGGGTCGGAAAAACAGTGTAAAATATTTTCTAAAAATCTTTTAACACTTCTAAAAAATTCACAAAATTTGTTTTATCATTTTATATTAAAACATACACCTGTGATAAAAATTTTAAGACAATACATCAACATATCAATTTATTTTTGTGTCTTGCAAATTTTATCAAAAAACAAAACTTGTATTTTTATCAAACTTGATTTTTCCAAAACATGAATAGGGATATCAAAATAAGTTTGTTTAGCAAGTTAAACCATGTATGTATAACTAGAATACATCTACTATACATATAAAACATGTAAACTTGTTTTGATCAACTATTCATGAAAACCAAAACCAAATCATGAAACGTGTGTGTTTTGTGCACTTGAGCATATCAACTAAACTAAGCTTTACAAATGGATCTAAAACACAAACTCTAAACTAGATACCTAAGTCTTCTTGACGATCTTCATCTTCAAGTAGACTCGGTCCAAACTCCGTGATTCTCCAAGTGCAAAGGTATGATCTTTAAGCTTTGGCACCGGAATCACCATGATAAGCTTCTAATCATCTTGTTGAAGCTAATCACCAACTAATATCCTGTTAATGATCTGAAACTTAGAAACACAAGAATATTAGTAAACATAACTACATGAGTGTTGATCATCATCAAAACTAGAGTGGAAGGCCATTGGGCCAACAAGCTTGTGGTCAAAGTCTACATTATACCTCATGTGGACAATCAACCAGTTAGGAGTTGTCTAGGTCGAGGCTACCTTAGATTAGGCTTGGTTGATTACTCTTGTTGACTGTTGGTAAACTTGTTTGTGATTGTGTTTGTGTATGCAAGTGTGGTCAAGAGACCCTAATTCATCTAGGTTAACTAGTAACACATCACCTCCCAAGTTTGAACCAAGACCAGATCTGGTAATGGCTCAATCAACATCATTACAGGATAGGTTCTACCCTATTAGAACCTCACTTCCATCTTGCATTCTACTTCCATCGGTTGGTGAATATAATTTTGAGCTCAAGCCTCAATTCATCAACACACTCCCCAAGTTTCATGGCTTAAAGTCTGAAGATGCTTACTTCTTCATAAAAGAATTTGAGGAAGTATGTCTAATGATGAAAATCTCACACCTTGTAGATGATACTATTAGGTTGAGATTTGTCCCTTTCGTACTTAAGGACCTAGCAAAGAAATGGCTTTACAGCTTAGCGGCCGGTTCTATCACATCTTGGGATGGTTTCATTAAGGTCTTTTTGAAGAAATTCTATCCAATTCATAAGATCGCTCTCATTAGGAAGACAATCATGCAATTCAAGTAAGAACCGAGTGAACCGTTCTGGAGGTACTTTGAACGTTTTAAAGACCTCCTTGTCCAATATTCACATCATGGAACAGAGAAATGGCGACAATGCCAAATTTTTTATGACAGTTTAGACTATTCTACCAAAACCCTCTTAGAAAGTATGTGCCAAGGGGGATTCTTGCAGAAGGATGAAAATGAAGGATGGGATTTGTATGAAAACCTAGCTGAAAAGACCATCCAATGGGAACCTGCCAGTGAGACCTCTAGGAATCCAAACTCCATCTCTTCAAAAGGAGGTCTCCATTCTATCGAATCATTCATAACTAATGTGGCTAAGTTAGCTAACCTAGCTAGAAGACTGGAAGCTCTAGAAATGAAGGGACCAAGTCCAGTCAATCAAGTCAGCCCAAACCAATTTCCAACTCTGGGCTGCACTTACTGTCAAGCCATGAATCATGTGTTCAAGGAGTGCCCTGTGTTTCAGGCTCAGCAACAATACCATGAACTGATGAATGCAGCCTTTTCAAGGCCGAACAATAATCCTTACGCACCAACGTACAATCCTGGCTGGAGAAATCACCCTAATTTCTCATAGAGCCAAAATAACAATGACTATTCACGATCAAATCATGCTAGCCACTTCCATCATGCCAATAGTTCTTCCAATCATAAACCCAACTTCTCCAATTTTCATAATAATTCTCCCAACCATCCACCTAACTTTTCAAACTATCAACAAAACTTTCCCAACTAAGCTCCACAATCCTCCTTCCAGAATTCTCAATAAGAAAGGAGAATGACTGACTTTGAAAGAAACATGGAAAGATACATTAAAAACTAAGATTCTCTCATGTAAACTATACAGAGGTTAGAGGTTCAAATGAGCCAACTAGCCACGCTACATAATGAGAGACAGAAGGGTACCCTGCCTAGTCAGCCAATAACTAATCCGAGGAATTCTCAACAAGCTCATTTGGCTGAGAATCATTCATTAAATCAATGTAATGTTGTTCATACATTGAGGTCAGGAAAGAGAGTTGATAATCAAGTGTCAACGCCAACCAATCCCATTCAACACAACCACAATCAAGCATCCACCTCATCTAATCCAAATCCTTCCAATTCTGACGAATCTGAAAAAGATAAGTCAACCAGTCAGGTGCACTAGCCTATAGTATCATTTCCTAATAGGCTGAAAAATAACAAGCAAAATCCACACATGGACAAGATAATTGAGATATTTAATCAAGTGAAAATAAATGTGCCACTTCTTGATGCCATCCAACAAGTCCCTTCCTATGCTAAGTTTCTTAAGGACACGTGCACCAAGAAGAGAAAGACTAATGTACCAAAAAAGGTCTTCTTAGCCACTAACATTAGTGAGCTATTATCGGGTCCGATCCCCGTCAAGTACAAGGTTCCAGGTAGTCCTACCATTGCCTGCACAATAGGACAAACCAAGATTAGTCGTGCACTTCTTGACTTGGGGGCAAGTATCAACTTGCTTCCATTCTCAGTTTATCAACAGCTCGGGTTGGGCGATCTTAGTCCAACTCGAGTCACCATCCAACTAGCTGACCGTTCAGTAAAAGTTCCAAAAGGGGAGATTAATGATGTCCTGATCCGGGTAGGGGAGTATATTTACCCTATCGATTTCATAGTTCTGGAGACACAACCTGTGTCCAACTCCAATCATAGGGCTCAAACTCCTGTTATCCTAGGGCGACCATTCCTTACTACTGCCAATGCCATCATCAATTGTAGGAATGGGTCCATGAGGTTAACCTTTGGGGACATGACTAGAGAAGTCAATGTCTTCAATCTAGGAAAATAACCCCGCGATTTGAGAATCAAACATTTGAAGTCAACCTAATTGATAACTTAACGAGTGAACATACAGAAGAATTGGAACTAGAAACTGAGTGTGACTTCGGGTTAGAGTCTGACAACTTTAATCTTGATCAGGTTGTAGATTCTGATGTGAATTGGGCCTCAAACCCTATTTCACCGATAACGGAGCCAATAAATTTAACTAGTCCTTCCAATGAGCCTTCCTCTTTCTTAGAATTGAAAGCCTTATCTGCGCATCTTAGGTACGTCTATCTAGGCGAATAAGAGACCTTAATTGTCATCATTGTCTCCCATTTAAATGACAGGGAAGAAGAAGATCTTAAAGCAATTCTAAGAAAACATAGGGAAGCCATTGGTTGGACTATGACCAATATAAAGGGATTAAGTCCGACCATCATTCAACATCGCATTCATCTCAATGAAGACGCCACACCTAAAAGAGACCCGCAGCGTAGGTTAAACCCTATAATGCAAGAAGCTGTTCCTGCTGAAATTGTCAAACTCTTAGGCAATGGGATAATTTATCCTATTTCTGATAGCCAATGGGCCAATCCTGTCCACGTGGTTCCAAAGAAATCCGTTTTCACCGTAGGGTCTGTTGGATTTAAGGAATTGGTGTGAAGTGAGGAAGTAGGAAGTAAGATTTATTTCCTTTAGGAAAAAGGGAAATGAGTAGTAAGTTTTCTGGTGTTTGGATGGTTGTTGGGAAGTGTGATTTGGAAAATGTTTTGTCGTTTCCGGTGTTTGGATGGTAATGAAAAGTGAAAATGGAAAAGTTGACCACAAAGTTGACCGCAAAATAATATTAAAATAAAAATTAATTAAGAAAAATAAAAAATAGATTGTAATTAGAATGCAAGTGAGATTTACATGACCAAAAAATTAACTGTTTTATGTTATAACTTATTATAAATGAGATTTACATGACCACAAAATTAACTGTAGCACTCTGGAAGTGAGAAAATGGTTGTGTAAAAGAGAGATGAAAAAGGGAAAAGGGGGTTTTCTTATTTTCCTTTTCCGGTGTTTGGATAGATAGGGAAATGAGCAATTATACTTCCCCACTTCCTCACTTCACTCGGATTCCTTACATCCAAACACGCCCGTAGTGGAAAACGAGAACAAAGAGTTGGTTCAAACTTGACTTCCCACGAAGATCCGAGTTTGCATCGACTATAGGAAGCTTAATGCTGCAACTCGTAAGGACCATTTTCCACTTCCCTTCATTGATCAAATGCTTGAACGTTTGGCGGGTCACGAGTATTACTGTTTCTTGGACGGTTACTCGGGGTATAATCAGATCCCTATTGCTCCTGAGGACCAAGAAAAGACTACATTCACATGTCCATTTGGGACATTTACTTATCATCGAATGCCTTTCGGCTTATGCGATGCCCCAGCAACGTTTCAACGTTGCATGTTGAGTCTTTTCTCTGATATGGTAGAACGATTCTTAGAGATCTTTATGGATGATTTCTCCATCTACGGAGATTCATTCACTCAATTCCACCATTTAGAACTTGTCCTCCAACGTTGTGCTGAGAAAAATTTGACATTGAATTGGGAGAAATGCCACTTCATGGTAAAACATGGAATTGTCTTGGGTCATGAAATTTCTAAGAAAGGAATTGAAGTGGATAGAGCCAAAGGTTATTGCTAAGCTTCCTATGCTCAAATGCGTTAAGGACATTAGATCTTTCTTAGGACACGCTGGTTTCTACCGAAGATTTATCAAGAATTTTAGCAAAATTGCTAGGCCCTTGACTAATCTGTTAGCTAAGGATGTGTTCTTCACTTTCGATACTGAATGCATGAATTCTTGGGAGAAGCTTAAGAGAGAGTTTATTTCTACACCAATCATATCTGCACCAGATTGGTTTAAGCCGTTCGAAATCATGTGCGATGCTTCCGATTTTGCCATAGGCGCTGTCCTAGGACAATGCATTAATAACAAGCAGCATGTGATTTACTACTCTAGTAGGACTCTCAATGATGCTCAATTGAACTACACTACGACTGAGAAGAAATTCTTGACAGTAGTGTTTGCCTTAGAAAAATTTCGTCCCTATCTACTAGGGTCCAAAACCACCATTTTCACCGATCATTCTGCGCTTAGGTACCTCATGATGAAGAAGGATGCCAAGGCCCGACTCATTCGTTGGATTCTCCTTCTTCAAGAATTCAATCTTGAGATTCGAGATAAAAAAGGCGTAGAAAATGTCGTTGCTGACCATCTCTCACGGATCTCTAATTCTCCATGCAACGAATTACCCATAAATGAGGATTTTCCTGATGAAAATCTCTTAGCTATCTCTAGGGAACCTTGGTTTGCTGATATAGTGAATTACTTAGTCACAAACTAAACTCCGTCTCATTGGTCCAAAAATGATATATACCGGTTCTTATCCCAAGTCCGATATTTCTTTTGGGAGGAACCATATCTTTTTAAGTACGATTCTGACCAATTATTAGGAGATGCATTCCCGATGAGGAGGTTAAGAGTGTTTTATCCTTTTGTCATGAACTTGCATGCGGTGGACACTTTGGTGCCAACAAGACTGCTGAAAAAGTGCTACAAAGCGGGTTCTATTAGCCCACTTTGTTCAAGGATGCCTATGAATTTTGCAAGACGTGCCCTAGATGCCAAATGGTAGGAAGGATCTCAAAACGAAATATGATGCCCCTCAACCCAATTCTAAAAATAGAACTCTTTGATGTTTGGGGCATCGACTTTATGGGTCCATTTCCTAATTCATTTGGAAACCAATACATATTGGTTGCTGTGGATTATGTGTCCAAGTGGGTAGAAGCCGTTCCTTGTAAAACTAATGATAACAAAGTTGTCATAAAATTTTTGAAAGAGAACATTTTTTCACGCTTCGGAACCCCTCGTGCTATCATCAGTGATAATGGCACTCACTTTTGCAATAGATCCTTTGAAGCTCTTATGCGAAAGCATGCCATAACTCATAAGTTGTCCACACCTTATCATCCTCAAACCAGTGGGCAGGTTGAGGTTTCCAATAGACAAGTCAAGCTTATCTTTGAGAAAACTATGAACCAAAACTGGAAAGATTGGTCCATCAAACTTGTAGATGCCCTATAGGCCCACAGGACCGCTTTCAAGATGATTCTAGGAATGTCTCCTTATAGGTTAGTCTATGATAAAGCTTGTCACCTGCTCGTTGAGTTAGAGCATCGGGCCTTATGGGCAATCAAGCAGTTGAATTTCGACTTGACTAAGGCCGGTGACCTTCGGAAGTTACAAATTTCTGAATTAGAGGAGTTAAGAAATGAGGCCTATGAAAATGCTAGGATCACTAAAGATAGAGTTAAGATTTTTCATGATAAACACATCATAAGAAAAACCTTTGTCCCTGAACAGAAAGTCTTACTCTATAATTCTAGGCTTCATCTTTTTTCAGGAAAATTGAAATCAAGATGGACTGGGCCATTCGTTGTAAAAACCGTGTTTCCACACGGTGCAGTTGAGATCAGTGACCCCAAGAATGGAAATGACTTTAAGGTAAATGGTCAACGCCTTAAACCTTTCTTGGAATCGGTGCCGGTAAATGAAACGGCTATGGGTCTTTTTGACCCAGTGTATCGGTAACTTTCCTCTTTTCCATTTTATTTCATGCATCTATACATTTCTTTCATACATTGGGGACAATGCATGAGATAAGTGTGGGGGAGGGTTCTAACATGACTGATATAACAAAAAAAAAGAGAAAAAAGAGGAAAAAAGAAAAAAATATATATAAAAAAACTTTTTGAAAGGTTAGAACAATATTTTGATATATTTTTTTGTAAGAAATTAAATCAATTTTAAGGAATAGGAAAATCATAATTAGGATTTCTTATCCTTTGTCAAAGTCAGATAACTTGTTTGACTTTTAGGGTTAGAAAGAAAATTTGTGAAAGTAATTTAGTCTTGATATTTACCTTGATGAAATATGCACACTAAATATACTTACACACTTAGGGTTTAAAAACAAAGACTCTTATGCCTTATGAAAAAAAAAAACAAATCTAATTATTGATTAGCTAGGTGCCTTGGCCTAAGCAAACCTTGGTATTTATGCAAAAGATAATTAGATAAGTTTGAAATATATATATATAAATCCTCTGATTAAGCTGGGTATTTGTGCCTCATGAAGCATAAGTATTCAAGCCTAAAAGGGGTACATCTTATAAAGAAAAACCTTGATTTCGTGGCCTTATCTGCTCGAGTATTTAAGTCCTTAGGGGTGTTTTCTCACCTGATGCCCTAAAACTGTCCGGTTTGGGTGTCACCGACTGAAAGCTCGTTACATGGGCAGATTAGAAAGCCTAATGAAATTGAGGAATAAACTCCACCAAAAATAAATATAAATAAGGCATAGGAGTTAATGTTAAAAAACCCTTAGTCAACTTCACAGTCGCGATGGTGCATACGACTCAGGATAAATTAATAGACTAGATGAGAAGTACAATTTGACTTCTTACTTTGATTGATGACATATTTTTGAATAGAGACTAAGTTTAGGAATGATAGATTTGATATTCCTATAACTTATAGATTACTTAAACTCTAACAAATATATTTCAAATATTTTCTCTTTTCAAAATGCTTTTCGAAAACACTAATTTTTTTCCTCTTTCTTTATAGATTTTGTGGGTGCAATCCACTGAAAATCCTCACGAGATAAAACTCGTCCTCTAGGGGTAACCTAGAGGTTTAACGGCTTGTTGCACATGCTCAGTGCAATCGAGTGACCTGCGAAAGTGGTCTAATAATTGATTAGAATTAGTCTGATGTTTTGCTCGAGGGCGAGCAAAAGATAAGTGTGGGGGTGTGATTAGTCACATATATTGCATATACATTGTCACCTTACCATACTTTTTAGCTAATAAATCCTATTAACAAGTCTTCTTCTTCTTTGTTTAATGTAGGCCCAATTGCTAAAAGAAAGGAATGAGAAACAAGCCCAAAAGCCCACCAAATTCTGATTTAATTCAGAATAAATTCAAAATCAAGGAATCAGGGTAAATCTTGGCATATCAGAGAGGTTGAAAACCGGTTGAAAAGAATTCTCCCTGAATCAAGTGGTTGAAGCCAAACAATCAAAGGCTGTTTCGTCAAATCTTGGAGCAGAAACAAGAAAACCAGAAGAAGATATAGAAGATTCACCAAACCAGGAGAGCCAGCCAACTGGGTGTGGCCATCTGGCCACACCAGGGCCGCGGAAATGCGGCCCAAGCCGCGTTTTCGCGGCCTTGTTACTTCTATTGGGGGAGCGTTTGCTCCCCCAGTCTTCCCGGGATCTCCCCCTCTGATTTTTCCCTATAAATACCAGTTTCAACAGAGCAAAAAGGAGCGAAGATTAGGATTGGAATTTTATTTATACTTTAAGGTTTAGGCTCTTTGTTAGGTAGTACAAAAGTTATATTTTTGTTTTGCAATTTGTAGTTCAGCACAAGTACTTGTGAGAGAGGAATTTAGTGCTTGTACTTGAAGATTGAAGTGACATCAATACAAAAATCGAGCTACTTTTTCTTCCACTCATTTACGGTATATCTTGCGTTATTTACTTGCACTTTTATTTGTCTTCTATGAGTAGCTAGATTGGTTTTCTGGGCTCACTGTTGTACCTTTCTCCAATTCTTCTTCTCTTCTGATTTTAATGAAAAAGACCCAATGAATCATTTGCATGCCTAACTTAAAGTCTTTCTTCTTGAAAGTGTTCTTAAAGGCACATGAGGATGGGTTTGGATTTTTAAACTCTTACTTCTTTTAAGAATATTTCTTGAACTGTTTTTATTTCATACTTGCTTTTTCGCGCTTGATGATTTAACATTCGATTCAAAACAATTTCTTAAAGAAAAAGTGAACTCTTCCAACCATCTTATGTGCTTTACTTCAACTTTCTAAAATCAACCTTAAGTTTTGCCTATGATCAAGTTGAGGCACTTAGGATTTCAATAGAAGAATAAACTGTTAAGTAGTGAGATAGTGAGCCTAGATTTTCTTCCTTATTATAATCAACAAAATAATTTTCGAGCTTTTTAAATCACCTTCTCCAAAGCCTTCTCTAAAGTTGAAATTTCTCTTTTAATCATCTCCTTCTTTCCATTTTCTTTTCAATTAAAAAATGAGCACAATTCTTTGTTATTAAACGAATCACCGAAAAGCTTTCATCGCATTCCTCCTCGTGGACACGACCCGTTAGCCACAAGCTACACGGTAAATTCTTAACTCTTTGATTGTTCTTTCATTTTAGCAATCACCACCCACTTGAGATTTTCATTTAACCTTTGATTTTGCATACCCAAAATCAACACCTTGTATACCACTTGACAAATTCCCTTTATCAAATGTATACAACTTTTCTTACAACCTAGAAGACACAATACCTTGTACAACCTCTCTTCAACCCGAAGACGCTCTTGTACAATCTTTCTCTTTGAGTGATTACAAATAATCCTATAAGTCTTGAATCTGGATGTGATCGTGAATAAGGACTCTTATAGGTGGAATCTCAGAAATCTTCACTATAGGATTAGAATTTGAGTGAAGAAATGAAAGTGGAAACAGTTTTCTGAAAAACATATTTTTGAACAGAATTTTTAGGCAGAAAACTATTGATATGAATTGGAATATTTAGCCTAGGACAACATCCCTATTTATAACTGAAATCTATGGTCAGTTAGGGTAGTTATCAGGACAAATTTGAATATTGAAACGTTAGATAAAACACCAGAAATCAGAAACTGTCAAGAGTCAGAAACTGCCATTAGTCTACTTAAGTCTATGGGTTAGTCGACTAGAAGAACGACTTTTGCTATATTAGTCGACTAATAAAGGAGGCAAGTCGACTAGGGAATGGCTGATACAAAAGGCATGTTTCTGGAAACTGAATATAGTTGACCAATAGAAGGTATAAGTCGACTAGGCCATATATTAATCGACTATAAAGACTAATAAGTCGGCTAATAGTGCATACAGATCAGAAACAGAAAGTTGGTATGTATCTAGAAACAAACTTAAGTCAACTATAGTTAAGGGTTAGTCAACTATAGTTGGTATAAGTCGACTATGCTTGGTAATAAGTCGACTTATAGACTTAAAATGTGTGTTTATGTTCAAGACTTTTAACATTCTAATAAATATAATACACATCCATAGCCATTATTCTTTGGAAGTCTTGAGCATGTAGAACTCTTGTATAAACTTGTGAGATAGAGCTCCAATGAAATGGCTTCACAAATGTATCATCAGAATCAAGTTCCAACATTCTCCCCCTTTTTGATGATAACACTTTGTGTGCATGAAAACTCCTCCTGCAGAGAATATGTTATATGTTCTCCCCTTGCGTAGAATAGATTATAACAAATAAAGAAAAACATGTGTTCTCCCCCTGCAAAAAATATATCATAACATCTATATACATATGATAAATGTTTGAAATATTTTTCTTATTAAATTTTTTATATGGTACCTGAAAGATAAACATTAAAATGATACCAATCATTTATAAGATCAAAGCATTAACCTTTATGAATCCAAACCCAATTTGAATTTAATTTTCATCTGTTAGCATACATATAATTGCATGAATTACATATAAAATGTTTGTAGATACAATATATGTATTTTTATCAACAATGCTTAAGTTTTTAGGAATCCATATAAACTTATCTTAATTCTTTTTGAAATAATATCAGTATTTCTTTTCACAAAAGAATTATATGGACTATGATTCTTTTTACAAATATGTATAGATTTTTCACTTTGATTTAAGAATCCAAGACCATAATGATTATGTGACATCTTTTGATATGATAACAAATCATTTAACTTTTCTTTTCTTGATTAAATTTAGTCACATTTTTCAAAATCTTTTCATACTTCATTTTGAAACTTGATATGTCTTTATTTAAAACAGTAATTCTTTCCTTTAAAGACAAACTTTCCTTTTTAAGCATAACATTTTCTTTTATAAAATTCTCACTATCTTTTTTCAATGATGATATCACTTTTTCAAAATCATCCTTTTGAGAATTTATAGAAGAAATTTGAGAAACATAACATGAATTTTCTATGAAATGTTTTTCATTTTCCTTTGACAAAACTTTTTTCTTTATCTTTTCATTCTTAAAATCATTATATAATTCATGAAATGCATCTAAGAGTTCAAAAAATTGTACCTCATCTTCTTCTTGCGCCATGAAATAAATGTTGGCATGTTCAGTGGCTTCTTTTTCGTCAGAGGAAGAGGAATCACTATTTTTCATGATGCTTGATAGTCTTTCTTCTTTTTATATTTTTTGCTTTTGAATTTACCTTTTTTTGAGCAATAGGCAATCATTCTTCATATGACCTATTTTATTACAGTTAAAACATTTAAACTTACCTTATTTCAAGAACTTTCTGAACTTTCTTGAGAGCATAGCCATCTCCTCTTCATCGTCTTCTGAATTGTCCGTATTAGAGGATGCATGGCAGGCAAGTTCTTTCTTCTTTGAGCAAGGTTGTTGTTCATCATTCTTTCTGTCTTCTAGTTGTACTTCATATGCCATTAAATTACCAATGAGGTTTTCTAATGACATAGTGGAGAGATCATTTGCTTCTTTGATTGCAGTTGTCTTCTTCTCCCAATCTGATGTGAGTGTACGAAAGATCTTGCTAACTTTTCAACTTGGGTGTATTCCTTTCCAAGGGATGCTAAGGAATTTGTTATGTCGGTGAACCTCGTAACCATTTCTGAGATGGTTTCATACTCCTTCATTTTGAATAGTTTAAACCTGTGGACAAGAATAGAAATTTTAGATTCTTTAACCTTATTTGTGCCTTCATGTGTTACCTATAGAGTGTGCCATATTTGATTTGCAGATGTGGTTGTTGACATACGATTGAATTCTTCTTTGGTTAAGGCACAGAATAATGCACTCATCGCTTTGGCATCAAAATTCGCATTCTTCTTTTGATCATCACTCCAAGCGTTGTAATTGGTAGTCGGTTTAGTGTACGCTACTTCTACTATATTCCATAGTTCGTAGTTGAGCGATTGCAAGTAAATATTCATTCTACACTTTCAGTAATTGTAGTTTGATCCATCAAATACTAGTGGACGTTGTGCAGAATGTCCTTCTCTGAATTGCGATGAAGGAAACTCCGTTTCCATCCTTGTAGGTTGTTGACTAGGTATGCAGGACTCTGATAGAGTATGCCGGCCCGGGCTCTGATACCAATTGTTGGTCCCAAAATGATACCAATTGTAGGATCTAAAATAAGTTAACACAAATACTAAAACAAAGGATGACTAGCGTTAAGATATAAACTTGCATAAAAGGAAATAAATCACAGAAAAGAAAGCAAATGCAAACATAAATGATTTATCCTGGTTCGGTCCTCTTGATCTACATCCAGTCCCCAAGCCACCCTCTTGAGATTTTCTTTTAACCTTTGATTTGTACACCCAAAATCAATACCTTGTATACCACTTGACAAATTTCCTTTGTCAAATGTATACAACTCTTCTTACAACCAAGAAGACACAACACCTTGTACAACCTCTCTTCAATCCAAAGACGCTCTTGTACAATCTTTCTCTTTGAGTGATTACAAACAATCTTATAAGCCTTGAATCTGTATGTGATCGTGAGCAAGGACTCTTATAGGTGGACTCTCAGAAATCTTTACTAAAGGATTAGAATTTGAGTGAATAAATGAAAGTGAAAATAGTTTCCTGAAAAACAGATTTTTGAACAGAGTTTTTAGGCAGAAATCTATTGATATGAATTGGTATACTTAGCCTAGGAATACATCCCTATTTATAGCTGAAATCTATGGTCAGTTAGGGTAGTTATCTGGACAAATTTGAATATTGAAACGTTGGATAAACACCAGAAATCAGAAACTGTCTAATAGTCAAAAACTGCCATTAGCCGACTTGAGGCTATGGGTTAGTCGACTAGAAGAACAACTTTTGCCTATATTAGTCGACTAGGGAATGGCTAATATAAAAGACATGTTTCTGAAAACTGAATATAGTTGACCAGTAGACGGTATAAGTCAACTAGGCCATATATTAGTCGACTATAAAGACTTATAAGTCGACTAATAGTGCATACAGATCAGAAACAGAAAGTTGGTATGCATCTAGAAACAAACCTAAGTCGACTATAGTTAAGGGTTAGTCGACTACTCGACTATGCTTGGTAATAAGTCGACTTATAGACTTAAAATGTGTGTATGTTCAAGGCTTTTAACATTCTAATAAATATTACAATACACATTCATAATCAATATTCTTGGGAAGTCTTGAGCATGTAGAACTCTTGTATAAACTTGTGAGATAGAGCTCCAATGAAATGGCTTCACAAATGTATCATCAGAATCAAGTTCTAACAATTACTTCATATCTAATCATGGTACGTTAGTCTACAACAGAGATAAATCTTCTTCCTTTATCTCTTTTCTATTTTTCTTTTTTAGTTTAATTTAACAATTTTTAATCAACACTTTCTCTTTTAATTCTTTTTCTTTGAGCTTGTTTTTCTTTTCTTTTGAATTAACAAAACCATCTTAAATACTCTTCTTTTATCTCTTTTTATTTCTGATTTTTGTACCAACACTTTTTTTTATCTCTTTTTGTTTACTTTTCTTTTATAAATAAAATAACAACAATACCACCATCTCTTCTTCTACATCTCCTTCTTAACTATTTTTATTTTCTTTTAAAACTGAGAAGAGAACTCTTAAATTTGTTTAGTTAATTAAAAGAAGAAGCTTACTATAAATCTTCCATCGCTGTCCCTTTCTGTGGAGCATGACCTGTTAGGCATAGGCTACACGGTACAATTGAGGACCTAGCACTATTCTAAATGTTTGTATTTTATTGTGCAGGTCAGAATAGATCAAAATTTATGCCACTTGGCATTCACCACGTCACTCATTGGGGAGTATTCTGACTCCCATAGATCCTCATGTCCAGATCCTGGTACTTGGAGCTTGTGGTCTCTTAGATGTTGATCAGAGATACGCACCTGAAGTGTGGATTATCGGCAGACCGTCTGGAGCCCCATCCTTCCAGGCCCCTTGTTCGTCCCTCGAGTTTTCCTTTATAACTCGAGAGTGCCCTTTGTACTATTTATAGTTGTACATCTCTTTGTATTCTCGCATTTGTACCTATCAGTGATGTAATATTCTTATAATATTGTGTCACATCCTGTGGTAATTTTATAATTGTACTCCTATGTTGGAATGTATAAAGCACCACGTACTTTTGTACTATGATTCTTACCTGTACTGATGCTTAGCGTATATATGTAAGGGTATTTTCGTTCTAGTATATACGTCACAGTAATGTTCTGTACCCGTGGGATCAGAGTGTTACAGATTCTATCAGAATCTCCAGAACTTGAAATATCTGCTTCTTCAATAATCTTTAAAATATGAGGGTTAGTCTCATTAAAGCTCACATGCATAGATTCCTCAACATTTAATGAGCGTTTATTAAACACTCTATATGCTTTACGAGAAGAGCAATAACCAAGAAAATTTCTTCATCTGATTTTCAATCAAATTTACTTAAATTATCTTTGGTATAAGAATAAAGTGCTTACATCCAAAAACTTTAAAATATGATATATCTGGGATTTTAACCTAAAAAAGTACATAAGGGTTTTTTTCCCCCAGAAAAGGACAAATAATAATGCGATTCAAAATATAGCAACCACTTCCGCCCAAAAATATTTTGGTAAAATAAATGAGTTTAACATAGTGCGTGCCATTTTTTGTAAAGTTCTATTTTTCTTTTCAACTACACCATTTTGTTATGGTATTCTTGATGCCGAAAAAGTGTGTGTAATGACATGATCAAGACAAAACTCAATGAAATTTTCATTTTCAAATTCACTACCATGACCACTACGAATTTTGATAATAGAAGAGTCAATTTCTTTTTTCACCCTTTTGTAAAAATATTTAAAGAAATTAAAAGCTTCACTTTTATGAGTCAAAAACAAAACACATGTAAATCGAGAAAAATCATCGACAATAACAAAAGCATAATATTTTTCATTCAAACTTGAAGTGCTCATGGGACCAAATAAATTCATGTGTAAAAGTTGCAAGGGTTTTGAAGTAGATACCTCACTTATTGAATGAAAAAAACTTTTAACTTGCTTGTGCTTTTTACATTCATCACAAATTATCTTCTTAGGCTTCTTCAATGTGGGAAGTCCTCGTACAAGCACATTATTAGACAATTTTTAGATAAAATCAAAATTAGCATGTCCAAATCTTTTGTGTCATAACCAAGAATCATCTTCTAATGCGGTCAAACACTTAACAATTTGCTTAGTTAAATCGACAATATCAATGGTATAAACATTTCCATTTCTAAGTGCTTCAAATAAAAGATTTCCTTCACAATCAATGATAATGCATTTGCTAGATCTAAAAATGACATCATACCTTTATCACATAGTTGGCTAATGCTAATAATATTAGCCTTCAAATCATCTACTAGCAATACATTTTTAAGAATAGGGAAATGTTTATGACCAATAGTTTTAATACTAATGATTTATCTTTACCGTCATCTCCAAAAGTGACCGTGCTACCTTCACAACTTGATAAGGTTGCAAAAAGATTTGGATCTCCTGTCATGTGCTTTGAGCAACCACTATCAAGGTACCATTTCATTCTATGTTGAGAGAGGTTGGATGCCTACAAGAAAATTTTGAGATATACTTTTAGGTACCCAATGTCCCTTTGGTCCTTGAATGTTAGTATCTCGTTTAGGACCCAATTTTAGATAAGAACTAGTATAAATTTTTTTCTTATAAAACATGAAGTACTAATATGACCTCTCTTCATACAATACATGCAAGTAAGATTTGAAGTGTTGATTGATGAGAGTGATTATGAAAATCATGATTTTTATATTGGTTGAATGACATCTTACTAGACTGTTGTTGGTAGGATGGTGTCCTACAGGACCTAATGCGACTTTACCATCTTGATTTTGTAATGAACAGCGTTGGAGGTAGAAGAAACATCAGCAAATCTTTTTAAACATATCTTTAAATTATTATTTTCAGTTTGAAGCTCTATAGTTTTCTTAAGCAATTCATTTTTTCCTCTCAAAACATTTTCATAAATAGATGGACAAGATGCATTACATTTTTCAAAGTAGTGAATCATTTTGAAAGTTTTTTATACTCTGCAACTAACTCAATGTAAGCATCTTCTATTTCTTCAGAAGGAATATGGTCATTGAGGGTTACTTATTCGTTGTCCGCCATGAAGCATATATTTTCATTTGAGATGCTCAAATTTGCTTCATCTTTTTCTTTATTCTTGGAGTCACTTGGTTTCGATTCATCCTATCCCACATATAAAGCTTTTTCTTCTTCTTGAAGAACTTTTTAGCCTTTTCTTCTAAGTTGGGACAATCTTTCTTAATGTGATCGGGTTTATTGCATTCATAGCAATTTATGGAGCCGGTCTCATCTTTTCTTCTATTTGATCTATAAAAGTTTCTCCTTCTGTTGAATTTCTTCCTCATCATTTTATTGGCCTTCTTGATGATATAAGTAAGATCATCATCTTTATTCATACTTTCTTCACTTGAAGACTCATCTTATGTTCCTTTGAGAGCTATACTTTTTTTTTAATTTGAGTAGCATCATCTTGCTCTCTTTTGTTTTGAAGATTCATTTTGACTTCTGCATTCTTTAAGACTCCCATCAATTCTTGAAAAGAGAGAGTGTTAATATCTTTGTAGATCTCTATTGAATTGATGATGCTATTGTATTTCATAGGTAGAGACCTCAATACCTTATCATTCATTTCAAAGCGATTAATAACTTTTTCAAGAGATTGGAGATTGTTAGTGATGCTTTTGAACTTATTAAGAATTCATCAGTAGACTCGTTAGGTAATAATCGAATAGATTCAAAATCTTGTGTAAGCATATTTATTTTACTATTCTTAATTTCATTAGTCCTCTCATGGGTGACTTCAAGATAAATCCACATTTCTTTAGTACAAGTGATATTCATAACTTTATGAAATTCATTGCAAGATAATTCATTGATAATACAACTAATAGCTTTGAAATTTAAATTTGCATAGAGAAATCCCTTTCGTCCCATTTGGATCGAGATTTTGAAACCTTCTTACCATCAACCTCCATAGTAGGAGAGGTGTAGCCATCTTTAATTATGTCCCAAATCTTCCCATCAATAGACTGAATATGAAATCTCATGCATGCTTTCCAATATGCATAATTAGTACCATTAAATAGTGGAGGTTTATTGTTGGATCTCTCCTCTGATAGAATAAAGTCACTAGTAAAAGTCATAGGATCAGTCTCTAGGATATAAAGCCTAGAATAGGAGTACCAAGATTCTGATACCAATTGTTGGACCCTAGAGGGGTGAATAATGTCAAAGGTAATAAAAAAATTAAATATGCAACTTAAAGACTAAACTGTAAAATAATATAGACTGGTAGAATCACCCAGTCTGATGGTAGAATGGGTGGTAAAATCAACAGAGAGCAGTAAATAACAATATAACAGTAAATGCATAGCAGATAAAATACAATAGTAATAGTAGAAAGAAGGCAAGCAATTTTAGGGTGGTTCGGGAAACTCCTCTACATCCACCACCTAGAGATCTCCTCTCTAAGATTTGCAAATCCACTAAAAAGTTTCTCCTTGAAGCAGAGATTACAACCACCAAGACTTTTCCTTGAGCTTGAATTTTCAACCTATCAAGATGCTATCCAATCATGAATTTACAAACCACAAAGATACTCCCGATCTTGAATTTTCACGCCACCTCTATCTTAAGGCACACAATAGTGAGTATGACAAATATATTTTATTCTCTAACACAATATGAGAACTAAAATAAGCACAAAGATAAAATATAATAGAAAACTCTACGCAATCATATAGTTCTAAGTATTATCAATCAATAACTTGGCACAATTAGTTTAAAGCAATAAGCATGAGAATATATACTAAATATAGAAGATGAGAATCAGATTCTTCAATAAAAAAGTAAACAAAGTAATGAAATTATCTTGTATTGGATACTTGAGACTTTATCTAAAAATCAGAACTTGAATGTAGATGATTGGCTCAATAACTTTAGTTTGGTGAAATCTGAAATTTAAGACTTGAATGATTGAAGAGCACTATTTTTACTTTTATGATATTTTCAGGATAGTGTTCTTATTCTTCTTCTTGCAATGAATGAATAAAGTATTATATAATCAATAAGTTAAGTCCCAAGTGAATCCAACCGTTGGAGACACAAGAAGACAGATTTTTCTGCCTGTTTGAGCATTGAATGCTGTTGAAACAAGATATCAAAGGTATGATAAATCTTAAGCGATAAATGCTACAACTGCAGTATAGGATATAGAGGAGGTATGAAGATATTAGAGATGAGGAAAGTAATACAAATTTCTCTATAAATATATACCCAACGGATCTCTAATCCAGTTGTAAAAATAAGACAGTTTTAAGACTGCAAAGTACTATCAACAGCAGGGTAATGACATTGACAGACCATGTTTTAAGTTGTAAAGAGAGGTATGTACAACCCACTTGTATAAGAAAAAGTTGATGTAAAGAGTGGGTAGATAACCAAGTGAAGTACAATCCATGTAGTGCTATAACCTAGTTACCACCGTACAAAAAATATAAAGTCCAGAGGATAATTAGAACTGAAACAGAATTAAGACAGAATATCCTCAATTTAAGTCTGTAATGGACAGAGATGGTAGAATCAGGTTAAGTAGCAGAATGAGGTGGTAGAATGGTAATTCTACCTAGAAACTAAAATAAATAGATTCTACTATGTGTCAAATTTATGTTTGATAATAAAATTACTATATGATTACTTACATAGATTTTATTGATGAAAAATGTAACTCAATATATCTTTGGCTCTTTTTTGCTCTTTCATAACTTGATGTATCTTGTAAATACCTTGATCTTGTAGAGCTAAATGTGTTTTACTCTTAATAGCTCTTTGTTAGCTTGAATATAAAATTTATGGAGGTTCACATAATTCCTTTCATCCTCCATATGTATGTGACATTGGTAGCTCAAGTCCATCCATCCTCCAAGTAAAGTCTTATTCTGAAATAAGATAACACACACTACTAATCCAACTTGTTAGTAGTTTAATTTATAGGTTAATTACATCATCAAAATAATAGGAGTTACAATACCAACCTCTACCTGTTGCGATACATCCTTAGTCTTCAACTTCTCTACCTACTAAGAGATGGTAGACTTCAACAATGAAGTCTCAACAAACATGACATACTTGCTCAATACAATCTTCTTCTTTATGGAGTCCCATATCTTGTAGCCTTTCATATTTCTCTTGGCACTCAAAAACATAAACTTCTTTGCTCACGGAATCAACTTGTCATCTTTGATACTAAAGTAGGCCGGACATTTAAATACTCACATCAAATTATAGTCTTGAGCAGCTCTACCAGACAAAATATCCCATGGAGTTTTACCTCATATTGCAGTCAATGCTAATCTATTCATGAGATGGCTAGCATATTTCAAAGCTTCAGCCTAAAATAACTTGTCTAATTGTGCATTAGACAACAAGAACCGAACTTTCTCCAACAAGAACGATTCATTTCCTTAGCCACCCCATGTTTTCTAATTGTGAAGTGAATACCAATACCGGTTTTTGACCAAATAAAGAATTGATCCTTGTACTCTCCAACATTATCAATTTGGAGTACCTTAATCTTTCTACTTGTCTGTTTCTCCATCATATTTTTTCACTTCACCAACATTCAAATCTTTGTCTCCTGGTGTAAACCAAACAACACCTAGATAAATCATCAACAAAAGAGATAAAGTACCGATGGTCCTTAAGCGATGTAGTCTTGGTAGGACCCCAAACATCGACGTGCACATGATAGGTAGTGAAAAATGCATAATTATCATCATATATACCATCACATTTGCACATTTATTCATATTATAATGCACATTTATTAATATTTCGTTATTTAATGTGTGCAGGCCTCGAATTATTATTTTAATAAGAAATAAAGCTTAAAGAGCCCAAAAGCCCAGATCCAAGCACATGTTTGAAGCCCAGGTGAAAAAGCGCAATTACAAGAAGTCAAAATGCAAATACAAGGGCTAAAAGTTGCAAATATCAGAGATAAGGGAAGGATAGACTTCTATCCAACCCTAAACACCTGCAGGATGAGGATAAAAACCAAGATAAGAAGGAAATTCGTGGAAAGAAGATTTGAAGAAATCTGGATTAAGGGTAACTTGATTACTAAGTTATCTCGAAAATCCAGATTAAAAGGCCAGGATACAACTTTCAGAAGCATACGCCAAGACGGAGGGACCAGAAGAAGCCACGCGCCAAAGCGCGTGGCCAGACTCCCAGAAATGCCGCGGAAACGCGGCAAAAGCCGCAATTCCGCGGCATTCTGGATGAGTCTGACTACCAGATTTCGTCTACAACTTCATCCGGGACTCTATCTTCTTCTGCACTATAAATATCCGTGCAGGCGCAGCAGAAAGGGCATGCAGAGACGTTTAGGGTTTTCTTTTAGCCAGTTTTCTTTTAGCAAGTTGTAATTTTTGCGAGTTGTGGAAGAAGGAGCTTGTATTTGGGACCAGTTCATCGAATAAAGGTTACCTTTTTTCTAGTCAATTTTCTGTTATTTAATTTTGCATTTACTTTGTGATTTCTTGAGTTTGGTTTGATCTGTGATCTCTCGATTCTTTTTATTCTTTCGTTCTTTATTCTTCTCATATATATAAAAAAAAAAAGAAAAGAAAAATAATAAAAAGATGATTAACTAATCTTCCTTTATGGTTTGCTGAATTCTTAAGCAACCCTAAGCACGTTGGAGTTGAACAGATTAATAATACTTTTTAGAAACCCTAGGCTTAAAGAAGATTGCTTGAGGACTAAATGGATAAACAGATTTCTAATCTAGGTCACACTTTTAAATAATTCCTCACCCTTCATATTTAAGAACTTTGACAGCGTAACTTCAAGTAATGCTTTTCTTCCGCTGTACTTAGATGTTAGATGAAATCGTGTTGAATGTTCAAGTGTGCGAACTAGTAAGATTCTAAACTCCTTTATTCTTGCTTCCATCTTCGCTAATAAACCTAGAATTAATTTCACATATATTAAGATGATGTTCAATCTCCTAACTTGCAATAGGGTTGTGGTAGAAAATCAGTAAAAACCACATCTTTCATATCATATATATCTCTCAAATCTAATCTCTTTTCTTATTTGAAGCATACAGGGGAATCGGCCGAAAAGCTTGCATCGCATCCTTCCCTGAGGATCACGACCCGCTTGAGCCCTTGCTACAGCGGATTCGCATTGAGACTAAGAAATCTGAACTCTATTTCTATTCTTTAAAAATTCTCAATCAAAATTTGGCGCCGTTGCCGGGGGAGGGACGGTAAGTTATTCTCTAATAAAAAAAATATTATTAACTAATTCTTTTATTCTTTTCTGTTTGCAGGTTTGGAGAACAGGAAACAGAAACATAGCAGCAGCAGTGGACATACAGCTATTCTGTGCCTCTGCCCTCGAAGGCAGAGCACCAGAAACCTACTGTATTGCCGCGGATCCGCGGCCATAGCCGCGGAAACGCGGCAACAGTAGAGAACTACTGATTGATCTTTTTGCAGGTTGCTGCAAATTGTAAATACTGCTTCTGCTCTGTTCTGATTTGTTCTGTGATATACCTGTATACTGCTAATTAATTCAACAGTAAACTATTTGTTGTTAAAGATAAAAATTGATTAGACGTTTGCATATTAGGCACGTATTTTTTCAATTACTTTATTTTACTGTTGAAGAGTGCTGGAGAAGTAAGGTACGTACGCATTGCATGTAGAATAGGACTCATCTCTTGGTTGATTTTCTGCTTCGAGTGATTCTTATCTATTTATCTTGTACACTTGCACTAATTCATCTTAAGGGCATAACCCATTAACAAGATAAGGTGGGGATTTCATCACCCTTCCTTAGCCCAAAAATCATATCCCAAGCACTCACTAACCCAAGCCTAACTAAAAAAGAGTAGACATTGGCCCTAGGGACATCTCAGACTCAATAGGAGATTATCCTAAGGGGGAACAGTGCTGGAAGTTGACTCTTGCCAAATCAGTGTCTAGGAAAGGGATTGAGGCCGAAAGCCCGAAGATTGGTGGTTATTTAATTAAGGAACGTCTTTGACGGAAAACCTCCCACCACTCTTGCCCTGACCTGGCTGATTAACTCGTGGTCAAAATCTGCACCCGACCTCCCGTGGACAGTCTAACCAGTTAGGAGTCGTCTAGGTCATAGGTCTACCCTAACTTAGGATAGAATTTTTTTCTTTTTGTTTGTTTATTTGTTTGTTTGTTTGTGTTGGTGTGATATGGCATATAATAATAATTCCAATTTTAATCCATATTACACACCTAACTATTATTCGGATATTACCAACCCGGCATATCATAACTTTGACCAATCTAGTGTGCCAGAATGGTCTTATCCGAATGAATATAACCCACACTATGACTATAATGTCCATAATAATTTCAACTCGTCACAGAGTTCATGGGGTTTCGAGTCCCCCGAGTCCAATTTTCAACCGACTTGTCCTCAGTCTCCACCCAGTCCACATTCTTTCAAAGAGTCATACTTAGATCCACCCAGTCAGAATAGACTACCATCTATCGGGGAAATGATAAGTATGCATGAGTCCAAGCAACAATTACCATCAATCGGAAAATGATATGCGTGAGTCCACCGACTCACAATTTCATCATGATTACACTTCATCCTTTCAAGTCCAATCACAACACGATGCACCTATCAACTATGAAGGGATGCTTGCAGCCATGACTCAGGCTAGATTAGCCCGTGATCATGATATAGATATGATGGTTCAATCTTTACGTTCTCACAGTTCGGCCATTTCTGCTTTCGCTGACCATTCGCTTAGAGCCGACGAACCAAGTTGCTTTGGACAACAAGATTCTAATTCAGTACCATCATGTGAACTTGCTGAAACTCCAATTCTTGATAATTTGGCAAGTTTTTCCTTTCCTGAAATAGAACTTGAACATGAATATGATCATGATCTCCCACTTGATGATTCAGTTTTACTCCCCGATTCAATAATGACTTCGGTGTCTCCACCTGATTTCACTTTCCCGAGTCAACATTGGATCCTGTTCCAATTCATCATGAAATTGAATCACCCATTTTTGATGATCATATTGAACTTGACCAATTTTGCAATTTTGAAAATCCCATAGATAAATTGGCAAGTTCTGATTTTTATAACATTGAACCCAATGAGATATGTGACCTAGATTCTCAAATCTGTGATCAAGTTCAAATTCCCGAATCATTATTGACTCCTGTTTTGTTACCCGACTTAGGTAATCTTTTAGAGTCAGTTTTGATTCCCACACCTATCATTCCTGAACTTGAATCACCAACATTGAGTCACATGCCATTGTGGAAGATGATTGTGGACTTGAGCTTAAACTTATTGATTTGGACCCACTTCCTGAACTTAGCCCGACTCCTGAGCCCTTACTTGATTTGAGCTTCTTCCCTGAGTCGGTATTCGTTCCCGCACCTATAATATCCAAGTCAATAATTCCATCTTTTCATACTCCATTTTGGGACAAGGAGGTTGACACAATTGACTCTGAAACTAATTATGAATTATGGAAATTTGATGGGGTGAAAATTTTAAAAAATGATTATACATATATTTTAGTGGGTTATAGACGAAAAATTTCTGGTGGGTTTCACAACTACTACATTATCTTGATTGGGTAGCAACGCTTGGCCCAATTAGACCACCTCCAGAACCACCACCTTAAGGTAACTTCCGCCTTCCCTTGTTCTGTTTCATGCATATATGCATAAATTCATACATTGAGGACAATGCATGAGATAAGTGTGGGGGTGGGCTTTACTAACATACTAACATAGGTAGAAACTAACAAAATTGCTAATAAAAAAAATTTTAAAAAAAATTTATAAAAAGGACAATATTTGACTTATTTTTTGAAAGAAACCTAAGTTAGTTTTAAGGATTAGGAAAATCATGATTAGGATTTCTAAAAACTTGGTCAAAATAAATAAATTGTTGAATTTTTAAGTATAGGAGAGAAATTGAATAAGTAGTTAGTCTTAATTTTTACCTTAATGAAATGTGCATACCAAATGCATATCTAGGATTCTAAGACAAAGACCTTGTGCCTCATAAAAAAAAAGAGAAAAAAAAAAAAAAAAAAATTCACCATTAAGCTGATACATGTGCCTCAAGAAGCATAAGTATTCATGCCTAAAGGTGAGTAAATAAAATAAAGTCCTTAGTTTTGTGGCCTAGTTCATTCGAATTTGAGTCCGCGGGGTGTTTTCTCACCTGGTGCCCTAAAGCCGACCGGTTTGGGAGCCACCGACTTTAAGTTCGCTACATGGGTGGATTAGAAAGCCTAAGAAAACTGAGAAATATTATACATGTATTAACACATCTATTAGTCAATTAGTTAGGTATGAGGGCCTCAAGAAGCCTTGATACTTATACGAAAGAAAATTAGATGAGTTATACATGCCAAAAAAAAAAAATTGTATTAACACATCTAATAGTCAATTAGTTAGGTATGAGGGCCTCAAGAAGCCTTGATACTTACACGAAAGAAAATTAGATGATGTTATAAAAATAATAAAGAGGCATGAGAGTCCAAGTTAAGGAATTGCTAGTAAAATTCATAAGGATGCATATGATTTTTGGTAACGAAAAAGACTATATTAGAAATTCAATTTTAATCCTTACCTAAAATGAATAACAATTGACTTTATAAAGACTAAGTTTAAAGAATGAATAAAAATGAGGATCCTAAAACTTATAGACTACTTAGTCTCTTCAATAATAATTCAAATATTTTCTTTTATGGATTTTGTGGGGTAATCCGCTGAAAACCCTCACGAGACAACACTCGTCCTCTAGGGTAACCTAGAGGTTTAACGGCTTGTTGCACGTGTTAAGTGCAACCGTGATTCCTACGAAAGTGAGTTAGGTTAGATTAACTTTTTATTTCTTTTTCTTTTTCTTTGTTTTTACTCGAGGACGAGCAAAAAGATAAGTGTGGGGGTGTGATGGTAGTGAAAAGTGCATTTTTATCATCATATTTACCATCACATTTTCATATTTATTCATTTAATTCTGCACATTTATTAATAATTTGTAATTTATTGTGTGCAGGCCCCGAATTCTTATTTTTATAATAAATAAAGCTTAATGAAGCCCAAAAGCCCACAGTTGAAGCCCAGGTGTAAAAGTGCAAATATCAATTGTCAAAGTGCAAATACACAAAGGGCTAAAGTTGCAAATATCAAAGATGAGGGAAGGATAGACTTCTACCCAACCCTAAACTCTTGCAGATGAGAATGAAAAGAGTGCAGAGATAAGGAAATTCGTTTAAAAGAGATTGGGAGAATTCAAAATCTAGTTAACTTGATTATCAAGTTATCTCGAAATCCCAATATGAAGAGCCAGGATCATACTTCCAGAAGCAGGCGCCCACATGGACGAACCAGGAGAAGCCACGCGCCAAAGCGCGTGGCAATCTGCCAGTATTTTGCCGCCAAATTGCGGCAAAAGCCGCAATTTTGCGGCATTTTAGATGAGATAGGGCACCGGATTTCGTGTACACTTTATCCAGGACTCTTCTCCCTCTGCACCTATAAATACCCCTGCAGTGCAACGTACAGAGCGTCCAGCGAGCCAGAGGGCCAAATCTAGGGTTCTTCTTTAGGTTTTCTTTTCTTTTCTTTTGTAATTTTTACTTTATGTAAGTGAGGGAGATGGCTATGTTGAGGGTGACACCGATGTATGCTTCTCTTCTCTTCCATTGTATCAGTAATAAAGGTAACTTTTATTTTGTTTTTATGTCATCGCTTTACTTTTCTTTTGTTTTCTTTTTCTTTTCTACTTTATTTCTGTTGATCTTTGATGAGCATGCAAGCGATTACCGAACCACAAGTATAACAAATCTTGGTGGTGCCAACGATATTCCATGGAGATGTTCTCCTCCTCGAGGCGTATCAATTCATACTTGCCCAAGGCTTGATGATCTAATGCGAACAGCGGACTGAGATTAATCCCATGGTTTATGCGTTCAATGCCTCCGAAATAAGGTAGAAAGTGTTAGGTTTTCACATATTTTCTCCAACCAAGGTTAGTTTTCTTTTCTTTTCTTTTATTCTATTTTTGTAGATTAATCACTATCTCCCAATTCTTTCTTTTCCGATTCATTGTAAATACCACCTTCTTTCTAACATAACTAATATTCTCGTATTAATAACTAAAAAAAAAAAGAGAGAGATAACTTGCTTAACGCTTCCATCGCAGTCCCTCCCTGAGGATCACGACCCGCATAGCCTTGCTACCGCGGATTAGTATTGAGCACCTCACACACCTTTAATTCTCAGATCTAATATTCATATTTTGTGCAGGAAATCTCAGTCAACAGCACACAATCAAGAAGACCTTCTGAGGGTGAGTTGCGGTGTCAAATTTCACCTTCGCCTTCTTGTATAGAACACAATATTCATCAAATTTCAAATTGCAGATCAATACACCTTTCAATAGTCCTTGATTTGCCAATGCTTCCAAGAAATTCAAACCAACTTGTCCGAGCCTCATCTGCCATAACCTGGTAGAGTCGTCTTTCAAATGTTTTTTAAGATGCTAATTTTTTCAGTAACTGCACTACCCTTCAAGTAATACAAGTTGTTAAGTCGAATGCCCTTCAGAATCACAAATGAGCCACTGGATATTTTGAGAACGACTTCTTCAAGAATCTCTCTTAGGCCCTAAGCCTCTAAAACTCGAAGTGAAATCAAATTCTTGTTCAAATTGAGGTACACACCTCACATCCTTTATTCTCTTATCATCTTATCAAACAACTTGATTCGAATTGTACCTATCCCGTTAATCTGGCATGTGTGACCGTCATCGAACGTCACCAAGCCTCCATTTAGTTTTTCAAAACTAGCAAATCACTCTCATTTGGGGCAAACGTAATAGATAGCACCTATATCCAAAATTCACTCAGATTCCTCTGAATAGCAAACAACAGGGGTGACAGAAAGTAAATAACAAGATGAGTTAGAATCATTACTAACCTCCATTATGATTTTGGACTCTGATTTTGACTCCTTCTTTATCTTGAGCTTTGAACAATTAATCTTCCAGTGTCCAACTTCTTTATATTGATCACATTGATTTTCCTTCAAATCTTCACGACCATTAGTTCTAGACTTTTCAATATCTCCCTTGCCTTCTATTTTTTGTGCCATCAAACTTCACCACATCGATCTTTGATTGGTAGATGTTCACGTTCTTCACCGTGAATTGATTAACTCCAACAACATCTCGAGAAAGCGCTAATACAATGCAGAAAACCAAACAGAAATAATCCAAACTGGATAAATATAGAACCTTTAGTTCAAAGTGAACCCTAGATGGGTTTTCTAAGCGATCTACTCCACCAAATCCGATCCCACGAGCAGTCCAAAATGTTGCTCTGTGATCGACACACGATCCCATGAACAGTCTCAACATCGCTCCTATATCGACACATGATCTCTACCGAACAAATCATGATGCTCTTGGAGTTGACACATAATCCTATGCTGAATCTAGGAAGCTCTAATATCAATGGTTGTGCCCTCTTGAGAATCCACCAACGTGCAATCAATAAGATCAATGGTCCTACGCCGAGTCAATCACAAATCAATATGCACAAACAAAACAACAAAGAGAAAGCGAGAAAAATTGATATAACAATATTCAGCAACTTGCCTACGTCCTCAGAGTAAAGAGAGAAGATCTTATTCAAATCAATAGATTTACAAGGATTACAAATTGATCCAGATATCCAATTGAGAATATACGCAAATTAGCTGTAGAATTCTCACAAACAGCCCTAGAACTCCCAACAATTGATTCAATCAAGTCAACCGATCGAATCAAAAACTAATACACAATGAGAATGGCAGAAACTCTCCTTTTATAGCTAGAGAAGAGAGCAATTAAAGGAAACCATATCAGATACAAAATCCATGTCAAAACAAAACTCAGAAACCAACTCGGAGTTGCCAAAATTTGCAGCCTGGTCGATCGCCCGGTGGACCGGTTCCATGTGAAATAACTCACACATATCCTAAAATCAAAGAAACTCTAATAATCGATCTGATTTTTAAATTGAAAATAAAGAGCTGACAAGTAAACAGTTGAAGAGAGACCTATTCCATGGAGCCTTATGTTAGGAATTTTGCCTCGAATGCGTCGTGAAGGTAGACAAAGCGTTAGAGATTGTATAACGGATGAGCATGAAGAGATGCATGCAGTTTAGTCGACTAATGGCCAAAGGTTGTCGACTAATGAGGAGTTAGTCAACTAATGACATCTCAGGAGTTGACTAATAGCGCAAACAGAGATTGAGGATCTCAGTTTAGTCAACTGATACATCAGTATAGTCGACTAGTATGCAGGCTAGTCGACTAATATACAGATTAGTTGACTAATACATAAGTGTAGTCGACTAAGTGCAATTCTGGCAGTTTCTTTTTTTGGATTCTGTTTCCAGTTCGACTTGAATTCGAGTTTTATTTTTCTCTGAGACAGTGTTGTTCATATTGATGGAGTTTGTGTAAGACTAGAATGGTATTATGGTCTATAAATACCCCTTTGAGAGTGACTTTTATTATATGAGAAAAAAATGAGAGATTCATGAGAGAAGTTTAGCCATAAGAGTTTGTTGCCTTTGCCTAC